>JAUMHI010000053.1:267338-307776 GCA_032359435.1 Enteromius unitaeniatus | reverse complement strand
AGGAACTGAGAAGTGGTCTGTGGTCACCACCTGCAGAAGCACTCCTTTATTGGGGGTGTCTTGCTAATTGTCTATAACCTCCACCTGTTGTCTATTCCATTCACACAACAGCATGTGAAACTGATTGTCAATCAGTGTTGCTTCCTAAGCGGGCAGTTTGATTTCACAGAAGTGTGATTGACTTGGAGTTACATTGTGTTGTTTAAGTGTTCCCTTTATTTTTTGAGCAGTGTATATGTACACACACCTAAAGGTACAAATGCTGTCACTGGGGAGGTACCTTGTCAAAAGGTACACTTTTGTACCTACTAGGTTCAAATATGTACAATTTAATTACTAATATGTATCAAAGTTGACTATTTTAGGTACAAACATGTACCTTTCAAAAAGGCCCCGCCCCAGTGACAGCCTTTGTACCTTTATTTCTGAGAGTGTATAACAAGAAAATTAAAAGAAAATAGTATTTTTATGTAGTAAAAACAAGTCTCACCCCATCCTATAATCATATATTTCTTAAGAAGTCTTTTTCTGGTCAGAACTGCAGTGAACAGCAGCGTGTGCAGGAATATCGCCTCCACCAACAGCCAGAAGTAATTACACCCAACAAAATATTCCAGCGACACCTTTGAGGCCTTGCAGACGAATGAAATCTAGAAGGTTGACATTTATATTACTGCATTTCTCTTGCCTTTTTTGTTGTTTGGAATAAGTTTTGTAGACTTGCTCAGGTTTAATTCCTCAAAAAAACTGACACATAAACAAATGTTTCTTTACCGTAGATTTTGTGTAGCTGTTCCAACCGATCTCATCCCTGGGCATGTTGGTATACGCGACTTTTAATATAACTTCTTTGATAATTACTGCTATTGCTCTAAATATGAATGATACAAATAGATTCATGTGGATGTAGTTCCTTGTACAGTGGAGCTTCCTGGAAACAACAGGTAAAAAATCATTTATTTCTTGGTCAAGGACAAATAAAATTAGGATATCAGATATCTAGAGCCAGCTGTGGGCTGGAACAGAATAAATGACCGGACAGGACAGAAAGTAATCTATTTGATTAACGAAAACAAAGCTTGCAAAGTACAAAAATAAATCTAAATTATGTAACTACAGTGACAGGGAACATTGGCTAAATGTCAACCAAGTGAACAGGATAGAATGTCTACATTCCAAGTTATTCAATGGTTTGTCATCATCTGTATGAATAATGGCACATTAAGCAGTGAGATTATGTGAAATAGTGAAGGAAACCATTTTTGCAAGCTATCTTAAAGTTACATTACGAAACTTAAGGGGCCCAAACACAGAGCCTTGCAGAACACCACTCACCTCAGAAGACTCATGATCAGAACAGCCAAGCAAAGAGAGGAAAATGACAGCGAGTATCCTACAATGGACAAGACTCTCAGCACAGAGTGCCGAAACAGTTCTTCTTCCTGTGTATACATGATACTATTGTAAAAATCATTGCGTGACTGAAATTATACTTGTAGTGCATGGTAGCAATATTCACCTCAGACTTGAAAAAATTATCGTTTTCACATTCTGACTGATTTCTCCATACGGTGCTGGAATTCTCCTCAGTTTTCCAGGTCCCGTTGACCGTGCATTCCTTGTACACGTTTCCAGTAGCACCTGAAAATGACCTCCATAAATGTCTTATGTTTAAAGTGTATAATTCGAAAATTATACATTATTAGTCAAACATCTAGAATCTTAAGGATTTTTTAGGTTTTTAAATGAAGTCTCTTCTGTTCACCAAGACTGCATTTATTTGGTACAATAAAAATATGATTACAATTTAAAATAAGTCTTTCTATGTGAATAAATTGTAAAATGTAAATTATTTCTTTAAACGAAGCTGAAGTTTCAGCATCATTACTCCAGTCTTCGGTATCTCGTGATCCTTTAGAAATCATTCTAATATGCTGACTTGCATGTACATTTTAAAATATATTTTAATACAGAAAACAAGTATTTTATATTTTAATAATAATTCACAATATTACAGTTTTACTGTATCAAATAAATGCAGCCTTGGTGAGCAGAAGTATAAAACAATAAAGAATAATAATGTAAGAATTATTCTTAATAATATGTAGTATACATATTTGTATATATTAATGATATATTAAATAATAGCATATTTAAAATATAATGCTACACCATCCAATGACATAACTCATTCAGTTTTTAACTATAATAAGACAAACATTTTAAACTAGAATAGAATAAGTGACCTTCTTTGATCCACGGTAAATAAGGAGGACAGGGTACAGATACAATCCCAGGAGATGAATGTGGCCAGCAGGCAAAAACATCAAATGTTCCATTGCAGAAAATTCCTATAAAGATTATTTTTAAAAGAGATAAGTATAATCTGTATATATATATATATATATATATATATATATACACACACATTCAAATTGGTTTCACTCACCAGTTCCAGCCGGGAAAGTGGCTTTCAGGAATCGTGTGCAGTTCTCTTGATATTCACCACGTTTATAGATCAGATCATCCAGCACGGAGCCCATGACCTTTACAAAACCATAATACATGACATTTACTTGCTTTTAATGTATGGATTTAGGTTAAGTATTGCACAATGAGTCATAATGAGATCTTATGGTTTCGTTGAGCTGATGTAGATGTATGATGAATGGCACCTTTTCAAACACAAGATGGCAGTATTTATAAAGGTTTTCAGAGGAAAGGTCTACAGTATGTTGTTCTCTTAAACACATCTTTTTCTCTTTTTAGCAATAAGCTTTTAGCCACTAACTTCTAGTAGTTTCTAGTTTTTATAGGGCTAGACTAATAACGGCATGGAGTGCTGTGTGCTTGCCGTTAGAGCTGATATTAAACACATTTTCATTTCTGCTACAACGAACAGATAAATATTTACATTCTTCTTAATTTACAATGCCAACTCCTGAATATCAGTTGCTTGGATGCGTTCTTGTTACTTATTTGCAGATACTCTGAATACAGAGTTTAATGTTTCTATGCTATATTAAGCAGGACTAGAATTTTGCTAAAAAATTTACTATATTAACACAACTTTTTAATATAAACAGTGTATACCTACATTAAATAATTAAAGAGAGTAATATAAATGAGCAAAATTCAAGCCACTATTTTGTTTGTATAAAAACTAGTACTAGTATAGCATTTATATGAGGAACTGTATGAACAAATGAGCACATTATAAATGACCACCATCCTCCTGATCTGACAGTATAATAGCATAATATTATTATTATTGAGGTTGAAATTCAACATCACACTTTTGTTTTATGATTGCAATCCTCTTACTGTATATTCTCAACTGATGCATCTGATTCAGCATAATCCATTCAATTTGATATATAAGATTTACTCAGAACTTTCACCTAAATGTTAACAAATCCTAAAAATGTCATGCCTGCGCAGACAGGGAGGGTTATAACCTTGTCCACTGTACTGTAATTCTACTGAGCTCAAAAATATTGCACAAAACTGCATATGCTGACATTTGACACAGTTGTGTAAGTGACCAACATGCACACAGACGCTTTTGTATTTTAGAGTTGTTAATCTATCGTTTGTGCATAGGTTTAATCAATTCAATATATAAAAAAAAAATTGAAAGCTTAAAATGAAATGTGGTATCAGTTTTAATGACAGTTTATAATAATCTGTACCTTTAAAACAAAAACACCCCCTACTAATTTGCAGTCGATACGCGTTAAACTGTTACTGTTAAACAAGCAGTAAGCTATATTTTCATTTGCAAATCTGTCTATCTTTTACAGGCTCTTTTAAACCTTTTTATAAGTTGTCCTGCATCGTAAATGTTTAATCACATCATAAATGTTAAAGAGACCTTTACACAAATCATATTCAGATTATCATGTCTGGAGCATATTTTGCAATGTTTCTCCAACGCTGCCGAATTCTCTCTGTGCTAATCTCCAGAGATTCATGTCTGTCTGCTAAACTTTCAGAGTATGTGGATTTATATGTGAGCTTAAACAGCAACATATGGGCAGAGATATGCCTAGGTATCTGTTTATAATAATATCAAGATTTAGCATTTGATATATGATTCAAATTTGGTGCACAATCCATTTTTTACATAGAAAGTGCAATCAAAAATAATCGTAAAGCATGCAAACTAAAATAATATTTTCTTGTAAAATGTATTTTGATAATGTCTGGATAATTTATATTGTTCCAATAACTGACAAACAAATGAAAAACGTATTATTTTAACTAGTACTTTTTAACTAGGCTAAAAGAAAACTCTTGTATAAGATGCACTTTGAAACCATTTTCACTCAGAAAACGACATTTCACAAACAATTATAAATACATTTGCATTACATTTTGAAGCTGAAGTAAAATACAGCATCATCTGCATATCGTATAATCTTGCAATCATTTTCTTTATTATTACATAATTCTTCTTTATTGTCCTATTAACTAACAGAAAAAAGGGAAATTAAAGTAACTTTTGAATAATTTTCTACTTCCAGTTATTTTTTTTTAAAACTATACTAAAATAAAGCTGTTGTAGGGTTTACTTTGAAACAAATTTCCCTCAAAAACTGTTAGTATATTTCACAAATAAAGTAAAGACTGAAACAGCATTTTCTTGTAAAACAGTGCAGTTTGCAAAGCTGAAAAGTATCAAATCAGACTTTTTCTAGCCCCATCTGAAGTCGTTTGACTCACCTGACCACCCCAGAGAAGCACAATAAGAATCCAGAGCTGACCTCTTCTCCCGGCGAGCAGCATGAACACTGTTCGGTATTCACCTGTCCATGAACAGAGCTTCAGCAAGTCACGCCGTGTCCCTCCTCGCACTCATAGTGTTTCCTGTCCTCGCGCTGGATTTCCTGTTGATCATCCGATGCTGGATGAGAGCAGGAGCCTCAGAGTTCACAGACTCCAGTCCTTCTGCTGCCTAATGTCCAAATGAGTGCGTCTGCTCTGCTTCACTCAGTCCTGCTTCACTTCTGGCCCTTCCCAGCCAATCAAGATAAGGCAAGAGACTAGAACTTCACTGCAACGGCTTATGAAACACAAAGCCAACACAGATTTGAAAGAGTTCAGTTTTCAGCATTTTCATCAACAGTATACTAGGTATTATTAGATCATCAAAACTGCAGGAACATGGGAGAGAAAGAAGTATTGGTCACAGAGGCAAAATATGACAGGCAAAAATAAAAAAGGTATAATAACTATAATTAAAATATATAAATAAAACATTCTACATAGGGCACAAGTGTAAGTCTTATTTCTTATTTCTTACACAAATGTAAGATTATTTCTTAATCTTATTTAGCACATTATTTCTTTTATATTAATAACAATATATTTTTTATTCAAAGCATTTTTCATTCAACAACCAAAATAATAAAAGACCAGTAAAAAGAGGTTCTTGAAATTCAGAATATAACAATAAACCATTTTTTTAAGTACGATAAAAAAACTAATTAAAACAACAGCAAAATATGTCAGAAAACAGCAACAAGGTTTGATACCAAATTTTGCCTTAGAGTTGCTGATAAATTTATATTTGCAATAAACTGAAGAAAAATATTAGTTTGATCAATGTCCCTTATAATAACCTGATCAACAAGGTTGAGTTTTTGAGCTTGTGAACTGCAGTCGACGCTAAATTAGTCAAAATGTTAATAAAAGGCATGAATAGGACATCAAGCTGTACCACATTTGTGCAAAGCACCAATCATAAATTTGCTTACATCACAATAAATCACTGTTATGAGCCAGCCTTCATCTAAAAGCCTCTGGGTTGGTCTTCAAACTAAACTCACCTTGCTATGCGCCAGCCATTTGTCAAATAAAACTAATAAATAACACCAGACGCCTCTGCTCTTATTGTCCCGCAGCCCAAGCTAACTGAAATGAACTTCTCTAGACCTTCAGCAGCATGTAAGCAGTTCACTCGTTAAGATAATTACCTGCCATAATGTACAATTATCCACTTCCAACACGGATGGGAATTTAATGCTCTTCATTCAGAAAGTCAATTACGATGCATTAACAAAATTGAAAAGTGAGTTGACTGGCATGCATTAACGCAACATTTACATCGTCATCAGGCAAACTTATACATTTGCATAAGCTTTTTACACCTTAATGACATGCACATTATGCACATATTAAAATATCAACATATTCCACTGCTATTAAGTTTGATTTCTACATCTCGTAAGTAAATACAATTATCACTTTGCAAAGGAGTTACTAATGAAGTTGAAACCAATGAGCGATGCATTAAAGATATAATAAAAATGAAATACTTACATGTAAGCGCTCATCTACAGTATAAAGAAAACTACAGAGAATTTGAGGAACAGCTTAAGCATATTCTCTTAAGATATTCAAATGATGATCCTTGAGAATTTGTCATTTTGAAGCCTAATAGATAAATGAAGAAACTCTCTGCTCATGACTTGATTCTTAATTCCTGGGACAAAGTGTCTGAGTGCTGCATGCATGTGTCCGGTCAGCTTTCTGCGTTTGATGCTACGTGTCCCGCAGATGTAAACAAAATGGGCAACGAACTCGTGCAGTCTGACAGTCTGAAGCAGAAGTGAGTTCTCATGATCTCTCTCGCAGGGTCAAGATGAGCGACAGATATACAAAACAGAACAGCTGATAAACAAATGCGCAGAAACATCGAACTAACTCTTACATCACTGTTTAACATCAAGAGCTTAAAAAAAAGCCAGATCATAACTGCTTTATGATGAAAGAATATGCACGCTTGGATTTTTTTTTAAAGAAGTCTCCAGTCTTCTGCTTATTGAGGGTGTATTTCTTTGATCCAAAATACTGTAAAAATTCTGAAATATGATTACTGTTTAAAATAGCTGTTTTCCATGTGCATGTATGTTAAAATGAAATTTATTGCTGTGTTCAAATCTGAGTTTTCAGCATCATTACTCCAGTCTAAGTGCCAAATGATCCTTTGCTGCTCAAGAAACATCTCTAAATATTATAAATGTTTTAAACAGTTGTGCTGCTCTGTGTTTAAAAGCCCGTTCTGTTTAGTCCTTTTTGCCCATCCTTGAAGTATCTACATTTTGATTCCCCTGTGTTCATTAAAATCTTTTCAAAGGCCTTTGTCTCTTTTTGAAGTAACCCGTCACACTGCAGTAACACTTTAGAATAGGTAACAAAAGAATAGTTTAGCTATTAGCTACAACTTTTCCCTCAATAAATTCTTACTGCTTACTAAAAGTGAAGTTTAGGTATTATGTAGGATAAAGGATGTAGAATAAGGCATTGATATGTGCTTGATTAGCACTATAAATGGCTAATATTCTAGCAATATGCATGCTAATAAGCAACTAATAGGTGTAAATCCCAAACTTTTGAATGTAAATGTATCACGGTTACCCCAAAAATATTCAGCAGTAGGCCTATAAATGTTTTCAACATCGATAATGATCAGAAAGGTTTCTTGAGCAGCGAATCAGCATATTAGAATGACTTCTAAAGGATCATGTGACACTGAAGACTAAAACAAAATACATTTTACAGCATTTTCACATAAAAAAAACAGCTGTTTTGAATTGTAATAAAATTTCACAATATTATTCCAAAGTTTTTGAGTGGTACTGTGTGTTTTTAAAAAGCACAGTAGCTCAGTGGAAAATAAATCACTATTTTATCAATACTTCTTACTCTTAGTACTGTATGTAAACACAGGGGTTGCTGGTAGAGAGAGGGGAAGCACGTATAACAGCACGACTCGGACTAATAAATCTTTCGCGTTGGATTCCAAATGACCTTGAGAGCAATTTTTCCTGTTTCTTTTTCAGGCGATTTTATTTCCCATCAGGACATGACCAGGGCAGCTATGCACATAGTGACCGTGTGTTGACTTCAGGTACACTCCGCATGCTCATCTCCAGCACATCACAGTGATAAATGAGCGCATTAGCACCTGACGCTGTATGTAAACACTGAGCGGCAAACATGCTAACAACCACACCAACGTGGTAACATCTGAACTTCAGAAAAACCGCAATTAAACACTAAAGAATCACTCAACTATCACGACACGTAAAAAAAGAAACTGTTAGGCTTTACTTTGCATTATATGAACATTTCACATCACTTTAATGGTACAAATTAATGTTTTGAATCTAGGATGCTGGTTTAAAGGAGTCATACAAAGCCAATTTTCCACAAGCTGATATGATTCTTTAGTGTCTTAATGGGAAGTCTGTTATATAGTTTGTTTTAAAATTTCTCAAGGGTAGTGTAAAAACGCAAATTTTACCCTGTCAAAAACAACTCTTTTCAAAACACTCTTTTCCGAGGTGCTCTCTTTTTTATCCGTATTCATAGTGAATACATAATACTCACTGCTTCTGTAGGTGAGGCTGGATCATGAATGATTCACACGAACATAAACGCATTTAGGTAGAACAAAACCTAAACTTCAGAACCAAACGTAACGTTAATCCTCCGTGTCTTCAGTCACTCAGATGTCGGGAGTAAATCACTACTGCTCAGTTCATTAATACATTCAACAACAAAACACCTCAATCTCTCAGGAGTCATGCTTGTCTCTGCGGGTCTGAGGTAAGACACCAGTTCAGTTTGTGTGACACGCTGCTGTCAATCAACAATCATGGGAGGGGCTTCTGACCGTTTGACGTCACATGGCCGGATGGCTCAATTGAAAAAGGGGAAAACATTTGTAAAACAACCACTGATTGGATTTTTATCATTATAGGATAGTTCTGTATAGACACTGATAACATAAATTTCATTAAGACAACTTATACAAGTGGTTGAACCTCTAAATGACCGCTTGAAGCTGGTTCTTTGATGGTTTATGCTGGTCCTTTACAAGCACGTGACCAGCATAAACCAGCAAAGGACCAGTTTAAACCAGCATCCCAGCTTCAAAACCTACCTAACCAGCATATTTTTTTTTTTTGGAGTCTCTACAGTAGTTTTCTCTTTTAAAACCACAAGGCTTGGTTACGCGTGTTTCACAATGCACATTTACTTCAGCGATCATATTAAATGCGAGAAACATAAATCCAAGTAAAGTTCTGCTGTTGCAAAAGACTAATATTTCACAATATATGCTTTTATTGAGGAGCATCACATATCAGAGCGAACTACTCACCCATTGTTTGAAAGAGACATCTGTTCTGCATACAGGACAGAAGCACAAACAGCACTTTCTATTCAGTAAATCTGACTGAATCTAGTGATTTAAGCAGATTATTACTGCACTTTGGAGTCTGGCATCTGTTCCATTGGTTTTACTCTTAATAATCATATTATTATTGATGCTATTAGAAAAAACCTAGATGTGGTAATCAAATAACTTCACTTTATGCTTAAAGCCTCAGCTCTATCGCATTTCACATTTAATATATTATATAGCGTTTACAGTGCTGCTCGAAAGTTTTAACCCTTTAGAATTTCTTATATGTGTAAAAATCACCCAAAACATATTTTTTGCAAAAGTCCCAAAAGTAGACAAAGGGAATCCAATCAAACTGTTTAAACGAACATATTTTATTTGTCATTCATTTATTTAGGAAAACGATTAAATTTAATAAACGATTTTATTTAAGTAACAGGTTCTTTTAAAAGGAAAATGTAACTTAAAGATTGTGAGTCAGAAGCGCCAGACTAACATCGCCAATCATGGCCGTCCTCTTAAATTTCTTTGCTAATGAAGTAGCAAAGAAATGTAAGAGCTTGATAAAGATCATGTGGACAAGCCAGAGGGTTACTGGAGAAATGTTTTATGGACAAATGTGACCAAAATAGAACTATTTAACTTTTACATGAGAAGTGTTATATTTGTCAAAATACCATCAAGGCCAGGACAGCTTGCCATCATTGATGGGACAATGAGTTCTGAGTTATGTCAGCTAATAATAAAAGAAAATGGATCTTAAGAAAAAAATGTGCCATGCAGAAAGATAATGACCCCCAGCACACAAGTTGTTCTGCCAAATATTAATAATGATAAGTTGTGGAGGAGCTGAAGCAAGTCGTTCATAGGTGGAAACGCACCAACATCACAGAGCTGAAGCAGTTTTGCATTGAGGAAAGGGCTAATCAGGGCTGATCAGGACAGGAAATGTTTAGCTACAAAAAGGGGTCATAGCAGATACTCAAAACAAAAATTCACATACTTTTGCCACACACAGGTAAGTAAAGCTGGATCACTTTTTCTCAATAAATAAAATACAAAGAATATGTTTTTGTCTCATTGGTTTGATTGGGTTCTCTTTTTTTACATTCAGGACCTGTGCAAAATCTGATTATATTTTGTGTAATAATTATGCAGAAAATATAGAACATTGTAAAGGGTTCACAAACTTTCAAGCAGCACTCTATATACCTAAAGAACTATGGACTTTGCAGGTTCTTCATGGAACGGTCAATGTTTACAAGCTTTATTTTTTAAGAGTACACTTGGTCTCCTGAAGCTACATATATTAAGGTTTGGGAAGAACATCACAGTAATCATTTCTAATCAGCAGAAGTCCATGGTAAGCATAACTAGTGTGCCAAACTATCAGGCCTTTTCTAGTCTTTGTTCCACTAATGATGTAACATTCATCAAGATAATGATCTAAAACCCATCAAATGTTGTGCAAGAACAATTAAACATGGAAAACACTCATAAGGAGCACTTAGTAATGACTGGGACCAACCGACTCCAGACCTCGATTCCCTTGAACTTAGAGGAGACATATTAGACAGACATGCCACAGGAATTCAGAAGAGCTGACAAGAGATCTCCTGCTGTTAGGAGAATGTGTTGTTTGTAAATCTCTTTTTAGTGACCCTTACATAAAGTAATGGTGGTTTAGGTAAACTGGTCATCCAAATTAAAGGAATAGTTCACCCAAAAATACAAACTAGCTGTTTCTTCCTTAGATTTGGACAAATGTAGCTTGTCTTGTAAACGGTGCTTGATCTGAGCAGATTTCTCTCCTGATTTTTTCACTTTTTCACTGGAGGATAGGACATTATTTGTTATGGACTCATATTTGAACCAGAAGCAATAGAGTTAAAAACATCATAATGATGTGTTTGTTTCTTATAAATATACAGCTTTTAGGTTCTTAAGACATTAACTGATGGATTGGAGTGGTGTGGATAATTTTTGGATTATTGTGATGTTTTTATCAGCTCTTTGGACTCATTCTGACGGCACCCATTCACTGCAGAGGATCCATTTCTGAGCAAGTGATGCAGTGCTACATTTCTCCCAATCTTATAAAGAAACAAAATCATCTACAGTTGAAATTTGCAGTTATCCAAATTGGAGTAAAATAGGTATTTTTAAGCATATTTCAGTTTAATATATTCTGAAGCTCAGTTTAAAAAAGCATAATGAGATGTTTGAAAAAGAACTTTAAAATTAGGGAACACTTAAGGACACCTACCAGTTATTGGTGTTAATTTGGCACCTTGTGTTAATTTCCTTAATTAAATAACAAATCCTTTTAAACTGGCAGCTAACTTTCCAGTTTTCACGTTCTAAAATGACTGAAATCCTCCAGATGAAGGTCAATAGCAGCTATAGCAAGAATCGGTTGTTCCAAATTTGTAATTTCTATAATATTGCATATTCACAATGTCACAAACTCATTGAAGCCCCCTAAAAAGGCTGGTTGCCTACAAAAGGCAAATGCATCAGAGGAGAGGATAATGCAGAGACTCTTAATTGAGAATTGCTCGCCAGTTCAGCGCTGAACAGGGTAAGGATCTCTCAAAGCATACAGTGTCTGGACATTTAAGAGAATCTGTACTGTAGTAACCAAACCTCTCATCAGCAGAAAGAATCAAAAAGCCAGATTAATCTTTGTTGAAGAGCATGTTGTGTGGAGAGAGAAGAACTGGTCTAAAGTTCACTTTAGTGATGAGAGCAAGTTTAATCTATTTGGACCCAATGGGAAACATTATGTTTTTCATCAAGATGTTTTCTTCGGAAAAGGGCCTCTTATAGAGATACATGGCAAGGTGAATCACGGTTAAAGCATAAGCATTTTTTCTTCTTGTTATTAGGACCATACATCATTGAAAAGCTTCGTTATTCAGATTGGTTTTGTGGACCAGGGTATATACTCAGTATATAAAATTTCTGTTTTTACCCTAACCATTATACCCTGTACATTCAGAATGCAAATGTTTATCACAACCTCCTTGCAGAAACAAATCTGGATTTAAAAAAAAACCTAAACTTTCAGAAAAAAATTATGTGTTCATAAATTGCGTTCTAATTTTGATCTACACTTTACATGTTAGATGGCCTCAATACAATACAATTGGCTTTCCTTTTTGTCTTTTTATCAGCAATGTACGGGAAACATTTCTTACCACAGGACTGTGCAATTTTACTGTGGCATCACTGCATCTATCCATGTTGAGTCTGCCAGTAAACATAAACCTCTCTTAAATGCGATTTAAAACCATACACCATATGCACTCCACTGTTATGTTCATTTATAGTCCAAAAATCTAGTTTAAATGTGTACTCAGTTGCTCTCTGTATATAGGTGAACTGTTCTTTGCAGTGTTTTATCTGCTTATAGAAGTGAAATCAGCTGATGTGTCCATGTTGTGCAAGCTTTCATGCATTGAGGAAAATATATAAGTGCAACTAAATAATGCAGGCTGAATTTATCCTCTGTTTTCAGCTTTATCATCCCTATGCTTCGGTGTGATGGTGCTTCAGATGCTTGGTAAACACATGACTTTGTTGGGGGGAATCTTTTCAGGTCTTGTTTCAAACTGTTTATGGCCAGCTGTAAATGGGTTAAAGTGTGTTTGGTGCTCTGGACAGGTGGTATCTGGAAAATGTAAACAGGTTGCATGATAGATGCATAAATAGTTTGGCCCGCAAAGTCATTAAAACTTTTTTACTTTAAAACACTTTTTTTCCTTTTAACTCCAGGTGAACCGAGAGATGTGTGTCGATAGCATTATGCATCATGCACTGCATGCAAGTGTGCGAACTGTTCTCTGTGTGTATATATCTGTGTGTATATAACACCACACTAATAAGGTAAATAGTTTTACAACTTTGATTTAGACAGAAAAAGAAATTTGGCATTTTTTAGAAAGCTACATGCCTGTGATATTTCAAGGAATAGTTCACCCAAAAATGAGCATTTGCAAAAAATGTAGTCACCCTCAGGCCATCTAAGATATAAATGAGTTTGATTCTTCATCCGATTCGGAGTCCAAACAGCTGATAAAATCATTGCAATAATCAATACCACTGCTGTACATATCTTGTGAAGCAAAGGGCTGTGTTTCTAAGAAACAAATCAATCATTAATATGTTCTTAAGGAAAACATGGGTAATAATAACACTTCGTGGACACTAAAAACATCACAATCCACCCACATATTTGCTTAGAGCTGTTTTTGGCTTGTAAACAGTGATCTGTGCATTGATTCTGACGGCACCCATTCACTGCAGAGCATCCATTGGTGAACAACTTATGGAATGCTACGTTTCTCCAAATCTGATGAGGGGGAGCACACTTTCAGCAAATTTTCAAGCTAAACGATTCCTTTGACATCGATCCCAGTGTGGTCTTTATGAGGATTCTCCTCAGTACTCTCATCAGTAGTGAATCTTTGCACTTAACCGTCTGGCTCATCTGTTTACATTCTTCAAGCAGCAGAGAGCGTCGATGGGCCCCCGGCAGACAGACCACCGTATATGTCCAATCCAAGTGGGAAAAACAAACAAGCCTGCTGAACATCCTGTCCAGCCTCAGTCAACAACACACTCCAGATCACCTGAGGGCACAGGTACTCACCATGCCTCATTCTTGATGAGGTGCTGCTCTCATCATCGGTTTAGGGATGGCTGTTTCTGTGGTTACAATCAACAAGGACTTCACTTTTCTGGGTTTGCGAAACTCGAACAGGATAAACTTCTACAGAGATTAATGGGAGAATGTAGCAAATACAATTCTTGTGTTTAATAGAAAAACAGACAAAAAATACACTATTGCATTTCCATGGTTTTCCAAAAGACGGTTTTCTGCACATAATCAGTGTTGTTCAAGTTACTTCCAAACTGTAATACATTATATATTACTTGTTACTGTTATTTAAAAGTATTTCCTTACGTTACAATATTACTGATTCAGAATTGTAAAGCGTTACATGACTTCTGTATTACTTTTGAGTTACTTTCACCAAAATAACTACAGAGAGCGTGCCGTCAGCGCAGCTGAAGAGTTCTGCATTCAAATACACACAATGGGCTAAAGCTTGTCACAGCATCAGCAAAAGTAGCCTAATTACCATAAATATGTCAGAAGAAAATAGTAGGAAGTTATTTAAATTATTTAGTGTTTTCTGAGTCTGTCACAAAGATAAATTTCAAGTCACCTTTATGGATTAAAATTATAATACATTTTTTTGTTTTGTTTTGTTTTGTTTTGTTAAGTGGTCATTTAAAGCTTTTTGTATTTATGTCTTTTTTGTGCTGAGTTTCAGTTAATTTTTGCGAAGTGTTCCTGTTCAAGATATTGTCAGTGCACCCAAATAAATGTAGACCCTGTACTGTTCTGAATGATGTAATACTCTGAATAAAATGACGGCGTCTGCCATTTAGTTTCCACTGAAGGTGGTTTAATGTTTAAACAGTGTTATATGCTTGAAATTTTTTTATTGCATTTTAGGCAAGTTATGATGACTTTAAAAAAACAAAAAACTTATATTTAATGAACAAGCATTTTTCTAAATTAACTTAATAAAAAATACTAAAGAAATATAATTATTTTGCCATTACACACAAAACTAAACTATTTTATTAGATGAAACAGTATAAGCTGTTTTGGTAGAAAGAAAAAAATGACAGGCTCCGGCCACTAGCCAGGACGAGCTGGGCAGACCTGAAACACAGGGGATGAAATCATGCCATGCTTCCACTGTTGGGTTAGTAGCCTCGCGACACCCCTGTACAACCTTCCCTAAATACACCTTCAAATGACCACGTCACACATACAAGGTTATGCCAGCAAGAGCGTGATGAATGAACTGTACACATACTGTATATATTAGAAGCTGACCTTTAATACTCATTTACAAACCTGTATGCCGCACATGGATAATAAGTGACCACAAACAGAAAATAGAGCTGACTTGCGGCATTTTTATGTACGTTAATATCTTGTGTCTTGCTGTTTTTTGAACAATAAAAATTTTCATCATTACTGAACATGTACCAAGTAAAATATTACTGAAACTTGATTAGTAATGCCTTACACTACCGCATTACAGCAAAAAGTAATATATTACTGTAATGTATTACTTTTGTAACGCATTACACTGCACATAATAGTGCTGCAGCTTGACTATACTTCAGAATAAATTTGAACTTGGAACTTGAACTTTTACTCAGTTATATGTGTATGGTAAAAGTAGTTGAATTATCTAATTACAGCTTGTTGTAAAAGTTTATTCGAATGCGATTGATTAAATTATGAAAGAATCTTGATGTTTTAGATGATGTTATTAAACATTCTAAATTATGCTTTCTAAACGCTTCCCAGTAGATTTGGGAGGATGTTTGGCACAACCACAGTTGCATTAAGCCAAATCACGATTTCAGTTTCGTTCGATTAATTGTTTAGTTCTAGACTTTTAAGTACACTGCCATATATTTTGACATTGTTATTTATTCCACCCCTGTTGATATGAATGCTAATTTACTACATGAGGTTTGATTCACAAACAAATGACTCGTCTGCTCAATAAAAACGATTCTTGCATTCAGAAATCAAAGGTTTGAACCACTCCTTTGGGGGATCAATGACTCACCCACGGAACTACAAGTTCACATGAATCATTACAATACAGAATCATTCAAATATACCATCTTTATCTAAATAGTCTACTGCATACTTTTTGTTCTCCCCGTTTTATAAACAGCATGGTGATATAATGAATTTGAAGTATCCAATGAAATATTTCTACAAGGCAAAACAAGAGTTTTTGGTGAGACTAATTATGACTGCGCAGGTCCAAAGCTAAAATGTTTGTGAACCATCAGGTCTAATATACTGTATATGGTTTATGTGAACTCCAGTACAAATTAATGCAATCCATCTTAATAAACACTATGTATTATTTGCAGCTTTGTATATAGTTGTTATAGCTATATTCTAAATAGCATTATTTAAACTCATATTTCACCCCAAAATGAAAATTTGTGAGCATTTGCCCACTCAAGTCTGTTACGGCGACGAACTGGAGTCAGGTCAAGACCCCGATGAGGACGACGAGCATGCAGTTGAGCTTCCCTGAGACGGTTTCTGACAGTTTGTGCAGAAATTGTTTGGCCAAAGAATACTAAAATAAACAGCGTCGAGGGTACGATCGGTGTGCACAAAATGATAGCCGGAGCGAATTTGTGGAAGCAGATTGATAATATTTCCGAAGTGATTGGCAATCTGGAATTGGGTTTAGGAGGATTCGATCTTCAGATTCCTTTAAGTAAGAGAGCGATCTGTGAACTAGCGAGGTGTTCAGCTGGGCGGCCGAAATTAATTTAAACAAAAACTGTAACCTCCTAAGCAAGGATATGTAGGTTAATGTTAGCAAGGAAAAAATCAGCCTAAGCAAATCAGACTTAAGCAGCAAATAGCAAGGAGCCGGCGTTGGATGAGCCTCGATATCTTGAGCCGATGTCTTGCCATCTGAAATGAGAGAGAGTGTCAGCAATCTGATTTATTTGCCATGCATGCGGTGGCCTAGCAAAAATGAGCCTGGGAGTAGACTATGCTAGTGAAGGAATATCCTGATTCGAGTGGACCTTGGTGGAGGAAATAAATGATAGAGTAGGAGCTGAATGTGGCCGGCGCTTAATTGTACTGAGAATCTGAAGTTTGCATGTATGTACTTGCAATGCTTGTTCCTATGCAAATATTAGGTTCTAGACTGGAAAGCCCATTGCTTCGACTTACTACTTTAGAATAAGGTAATGGGCAGAAGAACAGTATGCTAATATACATTTTTATAGTTTGTAAAAGGAGCATAAGTCTTCTAGACAGCCTAGCGTTATGATGCATGCTATTGATCTACAGGAACCGCTAGGTATCTTTTAAAATGTAAACTGGTACGCCTTGAGTGCAAAGACAAGATACGCATACACACACATGCGTCTCGTCTGTATCGCAGGAGCGCCTTTGCCTCGATGGTTAAGTTGCGAGATCTCTTGTAAACGCAAACCAAGGTAAGGCAGCTTGTACAGCAACATTAGTATAGCTGCCTCGTAACTTGACAGAAAGAAATGCCGTTCAAACTAGACCACTGCTTTTAATGCCAGTAAGGGCTGATACGCTGCCGGTAACGTATTAGAGCGTGGACATGCGAGCTAGGCTGTAAGAAATGCTATAGCTGGAGACCGCGAGACCATTTGGGCCGAAGCAGAAAGCAAACTAAGTTTAGTGGCGGTGAAAACTGCGGTGCTGCCCGTCTCGCGAAGAAACAGATCTGAGACAAAAAACGCAGATGCCGAGGATAGAGATTCGCAGGGTAATCAGTAATAAGGAGATTGGTGGCAGCTGCAATCATTCGTGCGTGCTCCTCCTGAAATTCGATTAATTGCTTAATCGTCATTTTTAGTGAACTATTCCTCTAAATCTGCTTCTCTCTGAAAAATCGGCTTTATGAGAGCACACAAATCCGAGTGCTGTTCCATGCATGAAAAGTTTTGGTAGTAAATCTAAAGGGATGCTTACTTTTGACAACACAGTGAAACTGATGTCTTCTCCAGAGTCATTACCTAGATACGGTGGTAAACAGATGCCACTAATTTCAATGCTGATGACGCAAGTGTAAAGAAAAGAGACCAGCAGGGCCAGCAACAGAGATTCACTTTCAGACCAAGTGTGAAAACAGTTCAATTCACACATCATCTCCTCAGGCCGAGTCTCTCGATGAGGGAGAAGATGAATGCGGCTCAACGGGCCAATAAAGCAGTGATGGGAGTCCTGAGGTGCAATGATTGGCAGTCTGTGTCAGAGAAAGACTGAGTGAAACATTCACAAGAAATTATCCGGCAGTGACACGCCACTCACCTCTCAATAATCCTGTTAAAGGACATGCCCTCGAGTCCCTGAGGCCAGAACACGGCTCTTCCTCTCTGGGTTTCTCATCAAGCGATACCCACACTCACCATTAACTCGCAGATGGTGACTTTTCTCCATGGATATATTGGCAATTTATTATTCTCTCAATGGCAAATGACTGTGCTTTGTTTCGTGTCTGGATCAACAGAGGCCTGTGGATATTGCAGTTGTGTTGTTAGTTTGGAAATGATGAATTAAGGAAAAATGAATTCTTGGAAGAGGGTGTGTTCGTGGCAAACGAAACACGGAATTTCTTAGGCAAGCTCTGATGGATTTTATATTTAGACTGTCTCACAGTCGTACTAAGCTCATCTAAACACTGTGCGCAGATAAGTCAGCTTCATTAATTTTCATCCCAGAAGACCTTTCTGCAGTATACTGAGAGTGAGCTGAATGACAGGACCTGAGAGAGAGCAGGTTCAAATGATCATCCAAATTTCCAACAATTCTCATCAATTGTCTATAAAAAGAGGCTTCAGCTTACGTTATACTTAACCTCCTCTTTTTAGGTGTATTTTGTTATTTAAAATGTAATATTTTCATAGCTTTTCTATATATATATATATTTAAATTTGCTAACATGTGCTGGCCATTGAAGACATTAACTAAAAACAACAGTTGTAATTTTACATTATATTTACTCACATAATAATATTGATACCGAGTTGATTTTTTAAATAATTTTGCCTATATGTATTCTTAAAGCTTCTTGGGGGAGGGGGTTAGAAATATTGGCCAAACCAGGGTTATTGTTGTAAACTAAAAGTAAAGTCATTAGACTATTTTTGTTGACTGAAATAAAGCAATAAAACTATAATAAAAATAACAAAAAATGCTAATAATAAATATTATAATTAAAATAATTTTATAAATAGAGAAACATTTTTACAGTGTATATTGAAAAGCTGATACTAAATGCTAATAAAAACTATAGAGTATATAAATGAACTACTAAGAAGGGGTCTAACAAGATGCACACAGCAACCAGTAATACTGAATCTATAATTGATAACCCGGACACAAGATGGTGCCAGCTGCGTTTGTATGAAAGCTGAGAGAACAACACAAGACACCAAATTCAGTTACCCAGATAAATCAACACAGATTTTTGACTTAAAATGAAACGATGTTAGCATATAAAGCTTATTGTAAAGAGTTACCTATAATTTCATATTTTCATTAATTTCACATTTGTTTATTCATCCTTTAATATTAATATGGAAATCTATTTATAGCGTTAATATTTCAGCATTAATCCTGCAGCTGTAATTTAGGGAAAATGCACATTGTCATCGTCTATATACAGTTCGCATCAGAAGCATTTCTGTGACGCAGCGTATCGTCTGATGGAAGATGGAATTAAAGCACAGAACATGACGTTCACACACTGCCCATTTTCATCTGCAGATGCTTGAGAACCATCTGGTCATTACAATTCCTCCACCGAGAGACACAAACCCACACAAATTAGTCTGACACAAAAGTACACAGACATAAGAACTGGGAAGCACTGGAACGAATTCCACAGAGAGGAAAAGATGCTGTTTTGCATCACTGAATATTTTTTATTGAAACAGAGCCAGGGGACAAAATACAACTTAAAAAGCCAGAAAAACCCCTTTAGTCTTGTATATTTCCGAAACGAGCTTCTGCCTTCGGTTGCATGATGTATGAAATGAATGTGCTTTATGCACAGTATGTGTTTCTGTAGTGTAATTGCTCACAAGGCCATGCCATGGTGTATGTATTTTTATAAACCTTCAATTTGACCCCAAGAATGGACTGAGATAAAACAGACACGCGCACAGGATGAAACGCAGTCCCAGCTGGGTTTATTCACACATATACAATATCCTTCATCTCACACGGCCTGCTGAAATGCTATAGATAAAAACATCCAGACATGCTGCCTTATTTTTAATGTCTGCCGAATCGAGCAACACAAACGTCTGAGAATGTGGCTAATCGTAGCTTTGAAATGGACGTCTGGCTACCGAACATTTGATCTCGTAGACAGTTATGAAAACCTAATCATCAAAAAAATCAATCCTAAAAAAAGTTGTTTAATCATTATGTGTTAGTGTGAGATCAAAAAGCACTCAAAATGTATTTCTTAAGTTAAGTTAAGACTTGTGACAACGTTGTTTACAACACAATATTACTTCATTTAAAGGTCAGGATGGAAGTAAGGATATAAAAGCAGAACTGTGACGTGTACTCAAAAGATCTCATAAAAGCACTTAAAATTATTCTTCAGCTTTAAAATGCCCCTATTATGGGTTATGAAAGGTACATATTTTGAGAGTCCCAAACAACAGGTTGGCATGCATTCAAGGTTTTCTTATCATATGCATATATGCAACAGTATGCTAATGTTTCATGCTGAAAAATACACGCTTAAAAATGACTCATTTCAATGATTCTTTTTGTTTTGTTTTTGAGAGACAACAACTTTATACACGGTGATCTTTCAGATTTAAAACTTGTTTTCATTCACTTAGTTACACACTGCATGAAAGCTCATTTTCAAAAATCCATAATGGAGACACTTTAAAGCTGTTTAAATTATTATTTTAGGGCATTGTCAAGTTGAACAATTGCAAACAGCTTTGTACAGAAAAGAGTGTAAGTGATTTTTTTCCCCCCACACTGCACACATCTGGTTTACTTCTTGTGGCTAAATTGTTTGAACAGTGAATATTATAATGTTGACAGACTAGCTTCATTCAGTCTTTGTTCGTTTCATGTGTGCGGTAATTAACATTATGCCTCATATGCTGTTGATTGAGCTTAGCTTGCGTTGAGCCCGGATTTGGTCTTCCAGCATACATGACCCGATTTAGTTCACTTTCATGGATTTACATGCCTTCTCATCCTTTTTATCTAGTGGTTCTCGATTGTGACTGATACGGCACCCGATCGAGAGCGAGAAGATCAGACACACACATACACCATCTTGTCAAAAAATGCAAGCCATGTATTCTCCTGTATAAACACTATAAATCCTGCTTGTCTTTTCTTGGTCTGAGTCCAGATGCAGGGAATCGGAGGGTTTGTGAACTTTCTGCTACTGTGTCATGACCAGATTTGGACACACGTTTCTGTTGAACATGAAAGTCATGCTGCGAGGAACGAAACAGCACCTGGAATCCTCTGGGCTTTGCTCTGTTTGGCCAAATCGTGCTGGAAGATGGAAAGTCGTGGACAGCTGAAGTTTATACAGTGAGTGCAGACAGAAGGCTGCTCTGGCATTACATAATGTCAAAATAGGATTAACTGAAGAAATACTTTAATCCAGAAGTACAAAGGCCACATGGACAAAGAGATGGATCTTTTTTCAATTCTGTTTTGTGCATATTCTTAAACTTAGTATATTGGTTATGTTTTGCGATCAACTTATTAAGCAGAGATGAAATAATTTCATTCCAGACAAGCTTTATGACTCGCATGTTAAATGTTCTGTTTCCTATAAACACCTTGTACAGTATATCGCATCACAGCCAGGAATAGCAGCTGAAGTCATAGCTCTGCATCTTCTCTCAGTCTCTGGTGAAACAGCGCTGCGCAGGAATGAGCTCGAGACATGCACAATGCTATGCTCTGTACTAAAATATTATAATCCTAAAATAACCAATTGAACTTCAAGCCCCATGTTTAAGGGTAACTGCCACTTAAATGGTTAAATTATGACAGAAACTCCATTTAAATGCATCGCCAATGTTAGAACATTATTATGCATGGGTTGCAGAGAGGATTCACTGTATAATGGTGTCTCTCAGCCAAACGTGAAGAATCTGATAATGTTCAACAGGGGGCAGTACAATCGAAAAAACAAATCAAGTCTAACTAGCAGTGTTAGCCTGCACTGTAAGAAAAGTACAAACAGGGCTCAGTGTACTGTGTTAGCATGAATTTTCCAAATGTGTTTTACATGTATTTTTATTTCTGCTTGCTTGTGTTGTGTTTTGGTGTTAAATTAAGTATCTGTCAGCTTAGCAATAGATAAGTGGTGCCAGAATATAACCAGCACAGTTTCTGTTTTCTTTTAGTGTGTGTAAACTCACCACCACAGTTCAGATTAAACCAGGTTAGCTGGTCTAAACTGGTCAATCATGTTCCTCCTATTCTTACACCGCTTTGGCCTTCCTACACACCATGTTTGGTCGATTATGTGCAATGCTTGCACGCTATTGGTCAGACTACCTTTCGGTCATTCCCTTCAGCAAGAGCATTGCTATGCAGTTGCTAAGGTGTTTTGGTTATACTTAGTGCATTATTATTGGTTGCTAAGGTGTTCAGACTGTTATGTAGTTGCTAAGGTGCTCTGATTTTTTTTTAGCACTTTGTTATTGGTTGCTAAGGTGCTCTGACTGTTTTATTGCACTAAGCTATTGCTAAGGTATTCTGTTGCAGTTAGTGCATTTCGATGTGGTTTCTAAGGTATTCTGGCTGTTTTTAGTGTGTTGCGTTCTGTGTTTTATTGGCTGCAAGGATGTTTTGTTTTTAGTGCAGTGTTATGCAGTTGCTAAGGTGTTCTGACTGTTTATATCATATTGTTATTAGTTGCTGAGGTGTTCTGACTGTTATGTAGTTGCTCAGGTGTTTTTACTGTTTTGAGTGCATTTAATGCTGTTTCAAAGGCATTCTGACTGTTTAAGTGTGTCGTTATACTGCATTCTGACTGTATTTAATGCATAGATATGTGGTTGCTAAGATGTTCTGTTGACTGTTGATGACTGTTTCTGCTACATTGTTATGTAGGTGTTTTGGCTGGTTTTGGTGCATTGTTGTGTAATTTCTTGGGCATTCTCACTGTTTTTAGCAAATTGTTGAGCGGTTGCTAAGGTGTTCTGTTTTTAGTGCTTTGTTAATGGTTTCTAAGGTGTTCTGACTGTTATGTGTTTGCTAAGTTGTTTTTGCTTGTTTAAGTGTGTTATGCTGCTGCTAAGGTATTCTTACTGTGATTAGTGTGTTGTTATGTGGTTACTAAAATGTTCTGACTGTTTTTGTCACATTGTTATGTGGTTGCTGTAACATGGTTGCTAAGGTATTTGGTGGTTTTAGTGTGTTGCTATGCGGTTGCTAAGGTGTTCAGACTGTTTTTGCCACATTGTTATGTGGTTGCTGTTACATGGTTGCTAAGGAATTTGGTGGTTTTAGTGTGTTGCTATGCGGTTGCTAAGGTGTTCGGACTGTTTTTGCCACAATGTTATGTGGTTGCTGTTACATGGTTGCTAAGGTATTTGGTGGTTTTAGTGTGTTGCTATGCGGTTGCTAAGGTGTTCTGACTGTTTTTTCTGACTGTTTTTAGTATATTGTTGAGCGGTTGCTAAGCGCTTTGTTAAGGGTCTCTAAGGTGTTCTGACTGTTATGTGGTTGCTAAGTTGTCATCAACATTATAATTTATATCACATGTAAACACTCCAAAAAAATTCTGAAATCTTCAAGTCTGCATCATATTTGAAACTGTGATCGATTTGATCTTAATGATGATTACTCTGACTTTATTTTAGAGGTACAAGCAGTGCAAGATGTTATTGTGTTGACCATCTAAAAGCAAAGGGCAGCAAGCATATTGTAACTCATAGCAAATCCTAGATTTGATCAGAGAGAGTGCTGATGTAATTAATGAAAGCATAGTCCAAATGGACAGCCTTCAATTAACACCAAGGCCTGTGGTTGTAATTGAATGACCCTGACTTCAGACGGCTGAAATTAAGGGATGATTTATGGTGCCGGGAGAGGACAACATGGGCAAGAGCTCCGTCATTCAGATTTAAGACTGTCATGGAAAGAGCATCTTGACTCATTAACCCAACATGCCTTTTGTGTGGGTCCTTGCTGCTTCCACACTCTTTATTGTAGTTGTGTGATAAGTATGCTGATTGACATCCAGGTTGCCCCGCCCACTCTGGAACCTCCCCACACAATGCAAAAAGCCTTTGAATGCATTATAAAAAAACATGTGAGTCATTCTGGGAAAGGATTAAAACACAAATATATTTTTGTGGTTTGCAGTATTTGTTTATACATCTTTGGAAAGCTCTAATATAATCTAGAAGAATAATCTCATGCTATTTAATTTATTGTTTAAAGTGAATAAATTAAAGGATTATTTGCATATTTACCAATCCGTATAGTGAAATGTTAAAGTATTTCGTTATTTAAATGAAAAAATGTATTTCTAAAGACTAGTATGTAAACCTGCATGCAAAATGAAAGAAGTAGGCGTTTGTCAAGCATATCAAATGAAGCAGAATCATGTTTCCTGACCAGGTTTCCTCTCTTTTTTGTAGCAGACATGGTTTCACACTTTTCCAGGACAGGTTCCAGATGTGCAGGTGTTGCAGCATTGTGAATCCTGTTATAGAAACATTTCCTGAGAGAAAGGATGAATGAATAGTCTCTCTGAGACTGATTGCTGTGGTGTCCTTGCTCTTTATCCCACTGACAGCTGCTGATTCCTTCAAATGGGATGAGAGAGTGTGAGTGCTGTGAGGTGGGCTGAGAGTGGATTGTGTGAGAGGGTCAACAGGACGAGCAGGAAGGGACGGCAGGCTCATCAACCACGTATTAAAAACCTGGATCACAAGGGATTTACTGATGCAGAAAAATTCTAATTCGATCTAGGTTTAATAGAAAAAGTTCCAGACCTGATTTTGTTACATAAATCAAACAGGTTTGGGTACAAAACCCTAAAATGGAATGTCTGTGAAAACAAGATCATAACAAGAGTTGTCATAACAGAGGAACTGGCAGAAGGGAATGCACAAAAATGCAGCACTGCATTAAAAATAGAATCTAAACGTAATGTTTTACACATTAATAATCTATTTCAATAAATGCTACAGGAATTTAAACTCAACGTACCTGTGTTTTGGTCATTTTGCCGCTTAAAGGGCCTCTATTATGGATTTTTGAAAATGAAAATGGATTTTTTCATGCAGTGTGTAGCACAGCTCTAAGTGAAGAAAAATAAAAAACCTGCAAAGTTGTAAATCTGAAAGAGCACCGTTTATAAAGTTATCAGTGCCAATTCTAGACTTTTAGGGGCCCTATGCAAAACCTTTTTTTTGGGTCTTGAGCAAGAGACTATATAACATTCACATTACATGATTTGCCTGATTTTTATGTAGAAAACATATTTTTTATTGATTTTTCTGTTAAAAGAAAAGAGCATTCATGTTTTACTAAGCACTGACTGCTGTTTCGGGGGCCGTTATTTGGTGCATTCCAAATGGGATATATCGCCCTTAAAAGGGCACTTCGGTGGGAAAACAATCATGGTCACCATATTGAGGGGTCATTCCTGTGATGAACAAGACAGAGGTGTGCGGATCCGTATGCAGCTTATTTATTGGAGAGGTCGTACAGGCAGGTTCAAATACCGGCAAACAGAGCAATGAAGACAAGACAGAATCGAGGTCGAAGTAAACAGGCAGATTTCGGGGGAGACAGGCAGCAAACCATCACAGTACAGGGAGAGAGAGCAAGGTCGAGGCAGGCAGCAAACAATCGGAATCAAGGTCAACAGTCCACGGTAACAATGGGCAAAACAAACATGGGAATAATGCTCGGAAATGATACCAGAGAATGGAAGTTTGAGACTGGCTTTTATTTGTGTAATCTGATCTGGCTGGAGCGCCCTCCAGCTGGAGACACCAAGGGAACTCCAGCTGGATATCGTGACAGTTCCAAACCAAAGTGCTGAAAACTAGTCACATCTAAGACCTTTCAGAATGAAGGGTTTTGAAGGGAACATCTAATGAACACTTCTGGCCCACATGATCCTTTGCGCTTCAAGAAAAAGCTTTTTGGTGCCTTACACCCTTCAAACCTTCCAAGCTCTAACTCTGGAGGATAAACCCTTTGAATGGATTAGTTCATAGAGATGAGCCCTTCTGAATGGAACGTATGTCTCTCAAAGGAAAGAGGCAACTCTGAAATATTAAAATGAGATGTTTTTAAAACGAGTCCCAAACTGTTTCATGTTGACTACTGCCTCACTACTTTTATTGTTGTTCTGAATGACAATTCAAATTCATTCTTTGCCACTAGGTGCCACTTTTGGAGGGTTAAAAGCCACAAACACTGCTTTAAATGAAATCGGCCAATTACTGCAGCGAGAAAAAAAAAAGAATTAATTGTTTAGGAGTCATAGAACAAATAAAATAAAAATAAATGCATATTATAAGAAAATGAAAGTATTTTTGACCTTGCATGCATGTCAACCGGTTTGGGACTCCCAAAACAAAAATATGATCCGTTCGTAACCCATAAAAGGGGAACTTTAATGTCATTGCAGTAAACTAAAGCTTAAAGAGATATTTTACCCAAAGCTGAAAATGTGCTGTTAATATATTTAGCCTCGAGCCATTCAACACATTGGAGACTTTTTTTCTTAAGTAGAACAGTAAAGAAGATTTTTAGCTGAAACCGTGGTCCTTGGTGATTCATATAATGCAAGTCAGCAGCTGCCCTTCTTTGAGAATTCATAAAGTACATACTGATGACACAAAATGAAAACCTATGGCTCCTGACTCCTATTGAAGTTTTATGAAGTGAAACGATTGATCTGTGCAATGAACCGAAGGTTATTTACAACATAATTACCTGTAACCCACAGCCGGTTCATGTCTGGTGATGAAGAATGAATCATTCTTTTGAACTGTTTCATTTTAGTGCAGTGCCTGAAACAGTTCACAGCTCGAGCAGCAAAGATCTTTACATTCAGATGCCTGATAGTAACTTGACACTAAATAAGTCAAACTAGTGGCGTATCTGTTCCTATGATAAATGAACAGCACTCCAGTTCCGGCTGTAAGGTCCGCCTCTTAGCTCGGCTGGATGAGCTTCTCGCTTCCCAGCTCTAAGTGAAAATACTCCTCGGTTTTTTCCTAATTTTGGTTTTTAATTTTACTTTTACGTTTACCTCGTTTTAAATCTGACTCCAATTTTACCATCTCTAAAATTAAAGTTATTATACCAAATTTGGGTGCTTGAATTTAGTTATCTTAATTTAGAGACTTGATTGCTCTAGATATGCTAAATGTTCATTTGTCCGTTCGTTGGAGACCTGTTATGTCTAAGTCCGGCGTCCCGTCTTAAAATATAATGCCGTTAGTTCTAATAACTGCTCAGAGATCAGGGACGGTTATTACCTCGTTTACTGAGTCGCAAAGAGATATTTTATATAACCTAGTCTAACCTAATTTGTCAATCATTAGCGACAAGCAGGAATCAAAAGGTCTCAGAAAACGCGCAAACGGCTTCATTCTCCAATTCGTTTGCAATTTAAAAGAATGCATACTTTTGCTAAATCAAAAAATAATACCAAGCCAATTACATAATTTAAGAAATGAGAATTGATTCAGTTTCCAGCTAATGCATACCTAATGCATACCATAGAAGATGTGACAGAGTGGAGGCCATTTCTGCTTGCAGAAGAAGTCCCAGTGAGCTGTTTCATTCTTTCACCTTAAATACTCCAAAACCCCCACAAAGTTTCAAACACAAAAGACCATTTGTTTGTTATCTTCCCGCAACCCCGGGTCTGCATCTGTTTGGAATGCTCGATCTGGCCCTAGAGGGGAAACCCCCCTTAGTATTAAGCCTAATTCTTAAAAGAGTTTCTAATCTTTTCATAAAATAAGCGACTGCTATAAAATTTAGACCATTGTACCACTGTGTCAGGGAGGGGTGACTGTTTTACTGTCTTTGAAGATCCTAGATTAGCTTTTATTGTGTTTTTTTAAGATCTTTTTTTTTTTATCAGATCTTCATGCTTGTCTGAGGCTCTGGATACATTATGTTTTACATAATGTTCTTGCGCAGACCAATCGTTTCACTTCATAAGACCTAATTATAAGGTCAGGAGCCATGGGCATTAATTTTGTGTTTTTTGACAGGTGTTTTACTCTGGCAGCCACTGACTTGCATGCAATGAATCACCAAGGACCACGTTTTCAAATAAAAAAATGTTCTTACTGAAAAAATGACTCATCTAAATATTGGATTTACTCACTTGGATTCCTAAGGGTGAGTAAAATTAACAGCAGGATTTTCACACAGAGTTGTAACAACTGCACAAAAAACATTTGGGTGTATATATTTTTTCTTTTTACATTTGTGGTGTATCTGTTAAAGAATGACCAGCCTGCAAAACCAAAAACTGTGCTACAAGTTGACAAAAAGGATCCAGGATTTTGTGGTAATACAGCATGAGAAATAAATGTGAATGCATTTTTCAAAAGACTTTTGACTGGGAACACTGAATTAGGTGAAGGATTTTCAGTGCAGCAGAAGGGTTAATACTTTATGACATGATCATGATCATGGTGAGTTATGGTAGATGAGCACAGACAGGTGTTGGAGTGATGGATGCACACATCAACCCATCACGTGTCTGACCGGACCACTGGTCCTATGTGTATGTTTGAATTGTAATGTTTCAATGGAACAAGCACAGTTTTTATCCAATCCCTGCAATATGGGCTGATGGGTTTGTGATGGATGAAGGTTTGTCTCAGTTGGGGATATGGCCGTATCTTTAGCATCAGTCATTGACAATGGAACAAATGAGCGAGCGCTGAGGTAACACCAACAACACAGAATAAATATTAGACTTGAGCATTATAGTTTCTATGGAATTACTGGGTATTGGGATCTTTAAAAAAAGTGTTTTAAACTTTGTATTTTCATACTTTATTTTTCATTCATTTACACAAAATAGTTTAGAATTTATGTTTTTCCTCATGATTATTCAGTAAAACTAGCATAATTATCCGCTTATAACCATTTTTCACCATATACCTAAAGCAGCTATTATTGAGCTATTATTTGTTGTAAATCAGGCTGATCTCAGAGCTTGTTATGAGCGGCCAAAGACAATAATACAGATGTCCATAATATCTGTTTAAACAAATTTAAAACATAGGAATTCTTGTTATGAATCATGCTCATTTCTCAAGCTTTAGCCTGTTCTACAACAGAAAAGCAGCGAAAATTATTATTGATTTTCCAAAGATACAGTAAGAAAAGATAGACTGCTGTTTCAGATATTGAATATATCAGTGTTTCTGAATCATTAGTGAAACATTAAAGATTAAATCCAACACAGTAGGAACTCTTAATGTTAGGTGCATGCATCCATAAAATAAACAGAAAGAATAAATACTGAAAATTCATGTTGTGAAATAAGTATCATTTCAGTGTATTAGAATGTGAAGATCTGATGGCGCTTCACTGGAAGCAATTGCTATATATTGCATCAGGAAATTCTGAAGTTACACATATGCGAGAGTGGATCGAAACGACGGTCTGTTGGCATCAACCTACACAGTCCAGCACTGTACTAATGGGTTGGGAAATAGAGGTGGGCCTGGCTGACAAGGCAAACACAAAGGTTGATATTCTGACAGAGATAAGATGTGCAGTGACACCGGCGCTCTCATCAGCATTATCCAAAGCCGTGAGTCACTCCACAGATGTTGCATGAAGCTAAAGTACCTGTAAAGAGACAAGGATGGTGAAACTTCTGGGGATTTTGTTGGATTTGCGTAAGGAGATTCACGCTCAGGTTTGTAATTAGCACTCTGAACGGATCCAGGGGCATTTCTGAACTAGAAGCAACCACAACACCTCTAATTTCCTGTGGATCAAAACAGGCAGATTTCTGTGAAGTCCTCAGCATCTGAAGCACTGTCTAACAGGGAGCTGGGTTCAACACCCACAACCTGAATCAATGCATCACAGAGGAGGATATAAATAACCAAATTAGTGGATGGATTCAAAGAAGGAGCTGGGGAAATTTCATAACAGCAGATCATTGGCCGATTATTAAAAACCTTTTTAACTATTTTCTTTTTCCAAAGATCATCATTTGTACAGTTTCTGTTTCTATGAAAAAACAACATTTAAAAAAACAACAACAATGATGTCACTGTCAAATATGTAGTAACTAAATAAACTGTTGACAAAATGTAATGCTCATATGCCGAGAAGCAATTTCTACATTTACATTTACTCATTTATCAGACGCTTTTATCCAAAGCGACTTACAGGTGAGCAGTTGGGGGAACGGTGCCTTGCTCAAGGGAATCACCTCAGTCGTGGCATGGAAGGTGTTACTGGACCCGGGACTCGAACCCGGGGCACCTTTTTGGGTCCCTATCCATTAGGCCACGACTGCCCCAATTTCTAGGTTGAAATACATGAAAAAACACAAACATTGTGTATTTGTGGTCCTGTCAAAAAAGGTCCAGATTTCTCTTCTAATTCAGACATAAAGACTTCTTCACTGAAGTAAGCGTTATTACAGATCATGGAATTGTATTTTAGCAGCAGTTTACATTTAAATTTGTATTTGTTTACAAACACACAAATTTTGACTCCACAAGATGTGATTCGATGCTATGTTAAGATGTCATGTTTATCAGATGTTTGGACTGTCCCATTCACTTAAGAGCATCCATTGGTGAGCAAGTGATATAATGCTACATTTCTCCAAATTTGATGACGAAACAAACTCATCTACGTCTCGGTTTAAAGCAAATTTTCATGTTTAGGGAAGCAATTCTATTAACTTGAGCACAATGCTTTTTTAGAACGGCATGTTATGCAAAAGTCATAAAGTGTGAGTGCACCTTTTCATAGAGCAACAATAGAAGAACAGAGCAGTGAAGTGTAAAAACAGCCCCTTAGATGATATTTATTTAAGATTTTACACTAGCATTCAGCAATTTTATCACGTTGCATGTTCTGTTCATTTTAGAAACATGCAACAAGCTATTGACAATTATAGATATTCATTTTGAGAAGGGAAAAAGGAGACAGAAAGAGAGCTTGAAGCAATCAGGTCAGTTATTTGAACTGCACAGACAAATACGGTCGTGATATAATGAATAAACACACAAGTTGTCACTTTTGGTTTGTGCATGAGAGTGCAGTTGTGCTTTAAGTGGGTGAGTAAAGAATCAGACATTACTATGGATGACTGAGGTAAAGCCAACACAGATTGTGATAAAGGATTTGCATTGTTGTTTCATCCTGAAGTAAAAACCTGGCTAATGTTGCTGAAAAGAACTGTTAAACTGAATCCTCCACGCACCTGAGATGAAGAATAGGATTGTATTGTTTCTCTGTGAAGGATAGAGGTAGGCAGCTGGTGAAACACACCTTTTTAGACATTTTTCTGTAATGGTAAAGTGAAATATTGATTTACAGTAAACACACAAATTGCAGAGTCTCAGAAACAGTTGTAAGGTCATCGATCTCTCTAATCCTCCCTAAAGCCCTCGGATAAATTCAGGAATATTTGAGGAAAGACATGACATTTCCTGAAGGTCTCCTTGAGGGTTTAATCAAATCTCAGTTTCTGCAGACATTTTAGTCTCTTAAAATGAAAGAACAGTATTTCACAGTCATAATGAGTGTATGCAAATGCATGCTTTTTGGCTTGGAAAGAACTGAAAACAGGTAAATGAGAAATAAATGCAAAATAAATAAAAAGGGGGAAAAACTCTTTTGAGGATCTTGAAAACACAACAAGCTATTATAAATGTAATTTTGGTATTCATGTTGTTTCAGATGGCTTTAAGCTTTCATGCAACAAAAAACCTACTCACACAATTTACTGCCATTTTTGCCTGAAATGAACACTAGCAGCAGTAAAACACCAACAACAGGCAGATTATTGATTGGATTACTTATTTTAATGTTTGCTTGCACAATACTAAGCTCAAAACACTTTTTACCATAGTGATGATTTGCAAAATACATTGTCATGTTTGCAAATCAAGCATCTAAATACTTTTCATTTTTCGGATGTAGTAAACTTGCTCGGTAGCGCATTCGGTACAGCATTGCACTTTTTAATGTAGTTTCTTCAAATATATAAATATTTAAATTTAATTTAGCAATTAAAAACAAACTGATCATAAAACACATGCATTTAGTTGTATGCTTTTATACTGTAAATCTGGGAACATTCGTTTACAGTTTTTGACTGTAAATTATACATTGATTTGTTCTATTATAAAAACCATACAATTAACAGCTTTTTGCTGTAAAATTGCCTGAAATGTCTGGTTAGATGTTTGACAGTTTTTCACTGTACTATATAGCATGGGAATTTACTGTTAACCTATTAACGGTTATTTCAGTGTAATGTATTTCTGAATAAATTTTGATTTTAAAAAAGACTCGTGTCACTGACCCAGATAACAGGAAGTTCTGTTACTCAAACTGTTACGGTTGTGCTGGTAAAGGAGATCGCTGATGTCATAGCGATTTCTCAAAACATAAAAGTCTTTTAATGAAGAAACTATGGTAACACTTTATTTTAAGGATCCAGAATAATGCATTAGTTAAGCATTAATTAATGGTTAATTTGTTCACAATTAATAATTAGTTGAGCAAAAACACACTAGTAAGTAATGATTAACCTAACATTTTAAGGGCCTGAATTATGCATTAGTTAAGCGTAAATAAACTAGTAATTTAATGATTACCTGAACATATAATAAGGGCACATTAGCCATTATTTACAATTAATTAGTAATTTTAAAAACAAAAATTTATCAAACTTCCTTTATTAGCACTAAATTAGTGGCAGTTTAGCCTTAATTGTTACCTTATAGTCTATAATCTTGAATATTACTCAATAGGTGCCATAATTAATATGGATTTAAGTTTCACTTTATAATAGGGGGTCAAATTCCATTTGTTAGCACTATATTAATCATAGTTTAGCCTTAATTATTAGCTTATCCTAATCTGTAAACTTGAATATCACTCAATAAGTGTCATAATGTAGATTTAGAACAGGGGGTCAAATAATCTTTATTACAATATTTTAGCTATAAATATGCAAACCAGCAGTAATTAAACATCATAACAATAACCAAAAAAAAATATATATATATATTATTGTCAACGGGCGGTCCTCTGTGGTGCTGTCCGATAGGCAGCAGCGAGAACCTTCCCCGGAGTACTAGTTTCCACCCGGACCGCATTTTCCTGAACACCTGTGGGGATTTTCCGCCACAGGTGTTCACCATTTTCTCCACTATAAAAAGGACCCACAGAGTGCAGTTCGTTGCAAGGTTTTGATCGTTTATCATCAACTCTGAGCGTTTTGGTGGATTATTTCTGGACTGACTTGTTACCGATTTAATTTTTTATCTCGATGTTGATTCTTGCCTGTGACCCAGAACATTGCCTGGACCTGGTTCTTTGATTCTTGCTTGCTGCCACGACTCTTGCCAGGACTATTGTTTATCGATTCCTGTCTGATACTCCGTCCTCAAGTCTGTTTACGGTACTGTTTTTGGATTTGTCTCTGCTGTGTGTGTTTGCCCCTATTGAACAAAGCATGTATGAGAGTGACATTAAACCGTCGCAAATGGATCTGACTTCTGCCGAGTCTTCATCAAAGAAAACCTCGCCAACACAAGATCCAACGACCATGCATGAACTCACCCGTGAAGTCTCATGTCAGGGTGCGATGTTACACACACACCATCCAACAGTTGGAGAAGCTTACCCGTTTTTGTGAAGTCTTCGACCATGCCACTGATGGGCGTGAGCCCAGTGACGAAATCCTCAGCCTCAAGCAGGGGTCCAGTTCCGCTGCAGAATTCACTATCCAGTTCCGTACACTCGCCGCACGGACAGGATGGCCACCAGAGCCTTTGAAAGCATTGTACAGGAAAGCAGTACATGGAGTTGGCGATACAAGTGGACAACCTGATCTGTTCCCACCAGTATTCACTCGCACGTTCACCCCAGTCAACACCTAGCCCAGTCCAAAACCCATGCAAATAGGTAGGACACACCTGACCGACGAGGAGCGCACTAAGAGGATTCATGACAACCTGTGCCTCTACTGTGGACAGCCAGGCCACATTCGATCTAACTGCCCGATTAGTCCTCCTCGTACCATGCCCACTCGGGTGAGTAATGGTTTCTCGGAACATTCTATGACTATTCCAGTAACTTTAATAGTCACAGGGGAAAAAGATTTTTACCACAGCCTTCATTGACTCTGGGGCAGAGGGCAATTTGCTAAACGCATGCATCTCCCTTTGTTCCCCTTTGTTGTGGATCACGGGTCGCCGTTGCAGCCTTAGACGGTCAGCCACTGGGGACCAGCGAAGTCTCCTGCACCACCCAGGATCTAACACTTCAAATCGGCCCCTTGCACTCAGAAAACATCAGGCTGTTTTCCATATTCTCTCCAGACCACGCCATCAACCTCGGCCTACCCTGGCTAGAGTTCCATAACCCTGACATCTCCTGGTCCGATCATCAAATCCTACGCTGGTCAACACACTGTCACTCTCACTGCATGAAACCCGTCCAGGCACCCGCATCACCTCCAAGCTTAACTCAGCACGACTCTGAGGACTTCAGTGCACTTCTGGTCGAATACCATGACCTCATGGAGGCCTTTAGCAAGGAGAAAGCAACCACCCTACCTCCTCATCGGTAAACGGATTGCGCTGTGGAGCTTTTACCTGGAATCATTCCAGGCCGGGTATTACCATTGTCACAACCAGAGACTGAAAGCATGCAAACCTACATCCAGGAGGAACTTGCCAAAGGCTTCATCCACCCATTCACGTCACCTACATCAGCTGGATTCTTCTTCATGAAGAAAAAGGATGGAACTCTTCGGCCTTGCATCGATTATCGAGGTCTCAACAAAGTGACTGTTAAATATCGATACCCACTGCCACTGGTTCCATGGGGACGAGTGGAAGACAGCCTTTTCAACCACCTCGGGGCACTAAGAATATTTAGTGATGCCGTTCAGCCTGTCCAACAGTCCTTCAGTGATTCAAGCTCTCATAAACGATGTGTTCCGGGAAGAACTGAACCAGTCAGAACTGAATCAGTCATAGTCTATATTGATGATATTCTCATCTACTCCGAAACTCTGTCTGAATATATACTCCATGTCCGCAACGTCCTGCAGCGATTAATCCACCACCAGCTCTACGCACATTGCAATACCTCGTGGACTGGGAAGGTTACGGACCGGTCCTGGGTCAACGCTCGGGACATCCTGGACACTACCCTCACTGCTACCTTTCACCAAGAACACCCTGAAAAACCTGCACCGCGACCACGCGGTCGACCCCGACACCGTCCTCGCTTTAGGAGCCGCTCGCGGGGAGGGGGGGTGCTCTGTTATATTATTAACTAATATAACAATTATATTAGTTAATATAGAAATATATTAGTGAATTATTAATTACTAGCTTATTTTTGGTTATAGCATAAATGTATGTCTTTAAAATGACTAATGAATTGTAAATAATGGATAATATGCCCTTACTATATGTACAGATAACCATTAGTTATACACGTGTTCATGCTTAACTGATGCATAATTGTTAATCATAAATTTCTGGTTTATTTGTGCTTAACTAATGCATAATTTGGGCCCTTAAAATGTGAAGTTAATCATTAATTACTCGTGTGTTTTTGCTCAACTAATGCTTAATTGTGAACAAATTAACCATTAATTAATGATTAACTATGCATTATTCTGACCCCCTATTCTGAACTCAAAACAACACGGAAATTACACATCACATTAAACGTTAACACCTAACACTACATTGACTCACAGAGAGACTAAGAACACACAGACAAAAGTACACAACATAACGAGGGAAGAACTCAAAACACCTGGGAAGGACAACTGGGAACACATTAACTAATAATCACATAAAACAGGAACTACAAAAAAAGGAAAAGCACATGGGAATCAAACTAAATCAAAACAGGAAGACAATGAAACACGAGACCAAAACAGACAGGAACGTAACACAAACAGATTATGTGAAGATGATTTTTCATGTAAGATTCATGCTATTTGAAGTGTAAAAATATAAACACAATTACCCTTTGATTAAAAAAAGAAAAGACTTTCACTGCTTGATATATACTTCAAGTTCACATTGTGCATGTCACCAGCCTGGCCACATGAAGGAATATTATGGGGTTTTTACATATGTCAGCTTCTTATCATTTGGGATTCACCCTGAGAAACCTGGAAAAAAAGTTGAGTTGAAAGAGAATCTCCTCCTAAGTGGATCCCTGCAGCCCCTGAGCTCTGAGTGAGAAAGACGAACAGAAGCGCTTCATTAACAGCGGCGACATGATTCTCTTTGTGTGGGGATTTCCACTGTCTCTGACATTCTCCAAAAACTCAAGCCATCTCATACTCTCCCTGAGGATGCACTTTAAAGCTTCAGTTTTACACTGGATTTCAAACAGAGGAAAAAGAATATTCTCATCTTTTGTCAATATGGCTCTTGAATCTTGCTCTTAATTAAATAAACAGTAAGAAGTTGAAAATACAGTGAGCTTTCACATTGAAGTCTTAAACCATGACTATAGATCAGCCTGAAAAGGCCTGTAGTTTATGTGCCTTGCAGGCGTTGTTTAACGCATACACTGTAAAAAATAAATGAATGTTTTGACAATAACATAGTTTCATAGCTGTTAGCAATCAGCTAATCAATTCCCTTGTTACGAATGCCCAATCAAATCCTTTCCAAACACTATGAAATCAGAACTTCCCATTCATTCCACATCTCGCTTTTGCAAATGCTTCTGCCTCCTCTAAACACGAATTCCCACTCCGGGGGGCAGCCGGAGTTCGGGCCGGACGCCAAGCCCTTACCCTTGCTAGGGTTCAAATAGTTAGGGTTCGAACCCGCCGTTCTCCCAGCCCGCTCCCTGAGGAAGAGTGAAAACTTGAACTGCAATTTTAACTGTAAAATATTGTAAAAACGAAAAAAACTGTTAATAGGTTACCAGTAAATTCCCGTACTATAAACAGGGGACAGTTGTTTAATTTTACAGTAAAATGCTGTTAATGTACAGTTTTTAGATGTAAATAGAATAAATAAATGTGTAATTTACAGTCAAAACGGTAAAATGATATTCCCAGTATTTCCTGCATGTCACTGCATTTGAAAGTATTTTGCTTAAATAATCATGTTTTTAATAGTTTTTGTTATCAATTGCTTTATGTATATTTGGGCTTTATATTACTGTACATCTTCTGTTGTTTAATGAATGTTTATTGTTGTCATGATGGTGTTTTGTGTTTGATTGAATGACTCCTCTATTTAAGTATATACTTCTGCTTGTGGTGAAGCTACTTGTGATGAACTTTGATTCTTCACATGTCTTTCTCTTTTAACACCATTATTATGCTGGTTGTCAGTAAAGTACAAAACTGAATAACTGTGTTGTTGAACTTACTGGTTTACATGAAAATTTTCTTGTTTGTAAATTACAGTTTTATGCTGTATTTTTGGCCATAAATGTGTTTACAGTTTTTCTGTATTTTTTGTAAAAACTGCAGAGTTTTTTTACAGTGTACACAGTAACACCAATGATACTTGCACGTACTACAAGAGGAGAAAATATACTTTCTGTACATTTAAAAAATATAATTTTAAGATGTAATATCCACATTAAACGCACTATTATGGTACCTGCAAACTAATTGATTTGCTTTGTGGAGAAAATAAAATAAAAAATACAAAATAAACACAAAGATTGGTTTGCAACCAATGGTTTAGGACTTTTTGCCAGCTTTTGATGGATTGATGTGAAACAAGAACAATATATATCAAAATGATTTGTGTTGCACAGAGAACATCATTTCAAAGATTTCCCATTGTTTGCTGGATTGGATGTAAAAGCTCAAACCAATCTTCACAAAACAACAGTGATTTCAGAAACCAGACAGACCTTTCAATGCTCCAGATCCCTTTGACATATACATATATATATTTTCTATTATTTCCTTAAGAAAAAGAAAGAAAGACAAAAGAAAGAAAGAAAAATAGAGTAAAAAATACTACTGGATTTAACAGGAGCAAACCGTAAACTGTAAATGCTTTTTAAAGGACCGTTTATAATAAGAATGTGTATTTAACAAAATGCCAAATATAACAATATAAGAATAATATCACCCTATAGCTTACTGTGAAAAATAAAATCATTATAAAATCCCATCACTTTAAAGTGGTATCTTTGTAAACCAAAAGTGTAGAAGAAGCAAACAAATTCATATTCAAAACCATGTAAAACAGGACAGCTTGTATTAAACATTTAATAACTTATTAAGCATTAAGCATGTTATAAGCATTATAAGTTAATCAGCCTCAATTTTTGTTCCAGTCATTTTGACTTGGAGAGGATTTTCTTTCCCCAAAAATGATTATTATTGCATTAGACTAAACTATTCTGACTTTGTACTCACAGGGTAAAAGTAATCCGTATTACAATAACCACTGAATCATTATTGAATCTTTTTGATTGAATATTACCAATATTGTCCACAAATTATGCTTTTTTACTCAAAAACATGAGCAATTAACCACTAAAAAACCCATGCTAATTGGAAGAAAGCAAGCTGACAAAAGATTCAATCCGAGATTTGGTGATAATAAAACATAATGAGATGTTTTTCTGAAAAAAAAGGGCTGTATGTTTTGAAGTGAATTTCATAGTAGGAAACTAAAGAGTGTCTGACGTCTTCCATGAGTGCAGTAGATGATCATTTGCGTCATTGTATCAAACTCACATTGTGAAGCTCAATGGATGGCTCTGAATGGCTTCAATGCAGCACATGTGCCGCTGATATCAGTAGTCATAAAGCACATCTCCTGGTCGCAAAGCTCAAGCAGATGACAGGTATTAACAGGGATGATTTACTCGAAGAATAATTGAGCATCCCAGATTGATGTTTTGCAGATGTGTCCTTTTTGTTCATCTGTATGCATTCAATCACGTTGTTATAGGATGTGTGAGTGATAAGCAGTAGAGCGTAGTATTCCAGCAATGCGACTCCTCTCACGTCTTCAGTATACATGCTCATGTAGAAAGTGAATGGCCTAATTATAGGCGTGCGGCGGGAACGTCTGCACAATGACAAGGTGTCAGCGCATATTGACTGCTGGGCTCCTTCGCCTTTTTTTAATCAATTACAATTTCCCTAAAGCCGCTTGTCTCCTTAGTCTGCCGGTTAATAAAGAAGTCACTTCAGACGAGGCCATCTGTTGCATAGCTAAACAGACTATACCTGAGGCTCATTTTGCACCATGCTTATGCTCTTTGTCTCTGACATTTTAACATTCATTATAATGCTGAGCAGTACAGATGACTTAAAGGTGCTCTGAGTTGGATTAAACCCGAGAAAAGCACTCGCTGTTCTTTTGTAACCTATTTTCTTTTATTTCTTTTTATGCACTTTTAATTAAATAATGTACATTAGCCACGGCACAATCTATTGTAGGCGTGTTGACATTTTGAGTGTGTTTTCAGCACACTTTACACATCCAACACAAGGTCAGTAAATCTCCTAAAATATTAGATAATCTGACATTGTGAAATGTCACGCTGTGTGACAAGTCCATACACTTATGAATTAATATAATAATTAGTGATTTTTAGCAGTCGACTGATATATATCACCAATGCCAATATATACAGTATTTGTATGATATTTGTGTTTTTTTGACATTGTAAAATGTTTTGCGGTGTGACAAGACCACAAAATGTAGTGGTCAACAAATATATTCCCAATGCCGATAAATCAGCCGATATTTGTCACTTTTTTTGACAAGACCACAATATTTAGTAATCAGGATTTTGGGATTATGATAATTAGTGATTTTTAGCGGTCAACCGATATATCACTGATGCTAATATATCGGCTGATATTTGCCATTGTCTTTACAGCATATTCCTATCTATTATTAGTAATGTAAAGGAAAACATCACTATGCTTCATGTAAAACTGGGGGCATTCAGCGAAAACATGGTTATATAGATTAAACATATCTGTGAATATGTAATAAATATTTAATTCCACAAGTTTATCTGTTAAAAATCTGTTACAGTTTTTCTCGATTGCTTACACACATTTGCCCACTCTGACATCACATTTTCAAAACAGTTAACACATAGGATAAAACTGAAGCTCAATGGCCAAAATGACTCATTTTGTTAGCAAAATGCTCTAACATATATATATATATTTTTTTTTTATCTTTCACATTTAGTCCATTTGTTCATGCCGATTATGCCACAGGTTCTCATCAACATCGCATTGAATGTTTTCCCTTGCAATGCACCGAAGGGAAATACCTTCTTGCATGGCGTATCCATCCCTGGCAGTCCTCTGCACCTATTGCCAGGCAACCAGCATTCATTGCCTCCAGGAGGGG
>JAUMHI010000053.1:255227-266001 GCA_032359435.1 Enteromius unitaeniatus | reverse complement strand
TCAATAATTGTTGCCCGAATTTCATTTGGAACTTGAGCTGGATTTTGTCCTCTTGCTGCTGCAGCTCCTCCACCATGCATATGAACTCCTCTTCCTCGGGCCCCTCTGACACGGCCTCTTACTCTACTTCCATGCCTATGGCCTCTTTGATCCATGCATCCATAAATAGCAATACAGAGGTGACGTCTTTTGAACAGGGATGAGGACTGATTGCTGATTGAAGAGTTGTGCAAACAAGTTTCACAAAAGTGGATTGGAAATGGACTTTCTATCAGCTGTTAGTAGATGTTTTACTTTTGTTCAACACAGGGAATCCAATGGAGTTTTGGATCTTTCAATGAGATCTGTGGTGACTGTACTCATAAGAAAGTTACTCATCAATGATCAGGAAAAATTATTTTTAAATATAGATTATTTTAAATGTATATTTACATTATAAATGTATGTGGTATAACTGATTTTAAAACTAATATGGTATATATATATATATAACTCTTTATTTCCTAAAGTTTCATTTTCTTTATAATGCACAGTATGCTCTTATTAATGCATTAATGAAGGGTGGAAAATGGAGTTTCTTTTATACTGGTGACTGAACAAGAATTTTCTGATATGTTGTATTTTAATACAGTGAAACGATTAAATATAGAAATTCAGCAATTCAGAGTGCAAATGCGTGATGAAAGAATATTACATGGCCCATATTCTTATATATCTCTATAATTAAGGGATTATAATGTGAGCATAATCAACCATTCCTCAACACTCTCTCTCACAAACCCACACAAGAACAAAAAAATATTTATTTTTAAGAAAGAAGAAAATCTTCACTCTCTCTTACAAATGTAGTAAACAGCCTGTGAGTTGTGGTTGGGTCTAAAGGAGAACAATTTGTAAGCAGAGAAGAGAGGGGAAGATTGATCACACATTTTTTCACAGTATTCTGGAAATATTTTGCAGGACAAAGAAAATCTTTTATCTGACATTAAAGTGTTCAAAGAACCATCTTAGTCTACAAAATCCTTTTTATAGAACCAAGAGATGCATTTCCAGCCCAAGGCATTTGTCTGTGTGTGACATCTCAATCAATGGAAATTTTCCAGCCTCTGGCCAGGGAGGAAATCAGGGACGAAGTTTATGTTAAATTCTGCTGGTGTACTCAGAGTCAGCACAGGGCGAAAGTGCAGGTCCGACCTTGTGTTTCGACCCCATTACTTTACTTTACAGACCTTCAAACTTACAGGACTGAGGGTAGGAGGCGTTTCATTCAGCTGCTGTCCTCTCCTGCACAGATACACTCAAACTACTGATGGAACTGTTCAAACTCTCAGTCACTCTCGTGAAACCGTTAACCCTGGGGTCAGTCTTTACCCTGGGGTAAACTCCAATCTGGGTTATCATTTTCTATCTCATACCTTCATCCTTGGGTAGTTATTAATCTTGAGTAGTCAGTTTTTCACATTTCAAGCTGTACTTTTCTTTTGTTCTTTTTTATTTTTAATCACTGTAGAAAACAGGTATAATTTAGGATACCTGTTACTGACAAGATTAAGTGAAGTAGGGTATCATTCAGAATTAATTGTAGAACCCTTTTACATTACTAAAATCAATTCGGCAAACAGAATGCAGAATTGCAATTCAACTTTCACTGCAAAGAGGTATAATTAAAATATATGAATCAGATCTCCAATATAATCTGCAATTTGACCGTATTTTTAAAATAGGAGAACAAATTTTGTCAAGATTAACTTTGATGACTTAATGGATGGATGGATGGATTAACAGATGAATGGACACAATAAGGTATTGATAATAGATGGATGGAGGATAGATGGATAGATAGAGGATAGATGGATGGAAAGACAGATGGAGGATGGATGGAGGAGAGATGGATGGACACAATAGGGGATTGGTGATAGGTGGATGGATGAATGGTTGGTTGAATGGAAGGAGGATAGATGGATGGATGCATGGATAGATGGATGGATGGATGGATGGAAAGACAAATGTAGGATAAATGGTTGGTTGGTTGGATGGATGGATGGATTAACAGAAGAATGGATGCAATAAGGGATTAATGACAGATGGACGGAGGATAGATAGTTGGAAGGATGGATGGATGGATGGATGGATTAACAGACGAATGGACACAATAAGAGATTGATGATAGATGGATGGGTGGAAAAATGGATGGAGGATAGATGTATGGATGGAAAGACAACTGGAGGATAGATGGTTGGATGGAAAGATGGATGGAGGATAGATGTATGCATGGATTAACAGACGAATGGACACAATAAGAGATTGATGATAGATAGATGGAAGGAAAAATGGATATAGGATAGATGGATGGATGGATGGAAAGACGATGTAGCTACATGTAGTTTAACTTACATGTAGTAAAAAAAATCTGTCTGTAATTTAAAATGAATCAAATTGAAATTCAGCCCCAGATTATTGACATTAAAGGCTAATCCAAATTAACGAGTTTCTAATATGGAATATTTGAGAGAGAGATGTGCATCAATATTGCATGAGGTCATTTTAACCTCCTTAACGGCGCTGCCCTCTTTATGCATGAGATGGAGGCTATTTTCTCCTGTGCACAGGAAATAGAAGCTATTCTCATCTCAGCATTTCCTGGCCCGATACCTATGGACAAACCTGTCTGCAGGTGTCATGTGTTCCTCTCAGCAGTGGACAGCTGATGCGCTGAAGGCTGACATGCTGAATAATTGATGCTTTTGAGTTCGTATGTTCTGGTAAGCCAGCAGAGTATTAAAAGAGGTCTGGGCTCCTGCTGCCTGTACATGTAAAGGATAAGAGGACTAAAGCCGTGGAGGACATTAGCATTTCAGAGACACATGATGGCATTACTGGTAGCCTACCAGTGGATTTTTCTCCTTTTTTTTCAGTTGCCTGCATAAAAATGTATTAGAATGTGCATGTAAAAAAAAAAAGTGGGATTCGCTATTGTTTATGCTACCGTTGACCATGGGATATTGATAAAAGCTAATGAGTGCGAAACAGCTTAGAAGCTTTTTGAAATGAGTTTGCATGAATATGCATACTCATTTTTTATTCATTTAGTTCCTTCTTTTTATTTTATTTTTGTAATTGCTCTTTCTTTGAATGCTTGTGTCTTCTAATAATTCTCAAGACTCTGGACAGGGTATGGCAGTGTTTCTCAACTGCCTCTCGTAGTCTGCTTCTGTAAGGTTAGACAGGAAAGCAAAATGTTCTGTTGATTACAGAAAATTGAGGAAAAAGGTTTGTGACATTCCCTTTTGCAAAAAACAAGCACCTATAATACAGAAAATCCTTAGCGCTGTCAAAAGTTCATTGGATAATGTAAAATGAAGAGTTTTGCATCATCCAGTGGACCAGTGCTGACAAATAAATAATAAATAAAAATGACAAAATAAAAATATGGGGAGTAACCATTCTTTTTACTGTGCATACCAAGGGCATTGCAGCAACACAAAGTTGTTTGAACATCAGCAAACTTGTCCATTAAAGTCAGTCATATATTATTATACACCCAAGTATTGTAGCACAAATGCATGCAGTATGTCTCTTGGTAGAAGCAGTGAATCTAAGCGAACACTGCTACACCTGATTATAACTGTTCTGTTACGGCTGTTGTTCATGACTGACTGCTTATTTTATAATTGCGAAGTGTCTAGTTTTAGAGGATTGCACTTCAGCTGAGTTTGATGATGAGTTTTCACCATAAAATGCATTAAACCCAAATGACTTTCATTGTATGGACCATATAATGAACTATATGATCCTTTCTTTCCAAATTTGATGTCAAGTTTAAAGCGCCCCTTTTCATAATGAAAGATTCATATTTTGGTTTTGGGAGTCCCCAACAATGTTACAGTACTGCAGGGAGATGGAGATTGCAGGAGTAGGAGTATCAAAAACAGTTTTCTTTTAATAAGAATATCAGGAATATATATTTTAAAACACAAGGAGTAACATTTAATGACTGACACTGGAGACTGGGAAACACAGACACTAAATACAAAACCAAAACCAGCTGGGAGACACAAAAGGTAACTAATTAACTAATAATCACTTAACCACAGGAAATTCCAAAGAAGGACATAACGGAAAAACGAAACTAAAACAGGAAGACATGAGAAAACGAAACTAAAAACAGACAAAATACATAACAACCATCAGGCTGACATGCATGCAAGGTCAAAAAACATTTTCATTGTCTTATGATATGAATTTATTTTTACCATATTTGCTCAACGATTTGCAAACATTTTTCCAAACCCCTCCTTTGCGTGACACTAATCTGCGGTGATTGGATAAAGCAGTCTCATTTTCATTCCATCATGCAGATTCATTAAAAGACAATTTACTGACTGCTTCTGTAGGTGAGGCTGGATCATAAATGATATGCAAGAACAAAAACTTATTTAGGTAGAACAAGGGTGCATTCCCTTCAGAACCAAATGATAATCCTTTGCATCTTCAGCCACTTAGTTCATTATAACATTCAAAAACAAAACACCTCAATCGCTTATCATTATAGGGTGGTTGTGTACACAAACTGCCAACACGCATTTCATTTCAGACAACTTGTAAAAATGCATCGATATGACCCTTTTGAAATACATGTTTGTGGTCCACTTCAAATAATGGTACACAGATGAAACACATTTGTACTGCAACTTCCCACTCGCCTATCGATGATATGTTCAAGTCTGCCGGGCATCAGGCGAATGCTGAAAGAAAAGAAGAATTCAATTCTGTGCCGTGACTGTATATAATGATGATGAACACTGGTCATCTGAGACACATCCAGACCCTCCGAAATGGCAGCATATTGATTTCCTGTTTTGAAATGTCTGTGGCGCTTAGTACCCTGCCATTATCCCCAGTTTAAATTAGGACCTGTCATAGCGTGCCAAAGCCGGTGCTGACTTTCAAACTTTGTTTTCAGGGAGGCATGTCATCCTCGGCTAGGTCAGAAAACACATCAGAGGGCTCTGGTGCCTCTATGGATGATTAGCTCCAGAATTGGTTAACTGACATCCATTTTGCAAGAGATCAATCCGGCAGATTCACTCATTAGCGCCGACTCTGACTCTGGGTTAATGTTGATGTTCAGAGACCGGTTTCCTCCATTATCGTGTGGTTGTTCATCATTAGCCAGACCTGCCTTGTGTTAAACAACACCTGTACCTTCTCCTCTGGTGACCTGGAAACTATAATGAAAAGCGGCTCGAGGAAAATCAGCTGAACCTCATTACCAGAGAAAGTGAGTTTTGTTTGTTGAGTTCACGTTTGCTGGAATAACAGGGCTGGATCATCCCATTAGCACTGTTAATGACCTTTAATCAATCTCTGTGACCTAGTACTCACCACTTGTATGCACTACTAATCAATGCTGAATCAAGACCACTAATTGGTGAATATTGAGCTATGCGGCTCCAGAACATTCAAACGTGCATTCTGATGAAATATTTTGCAAGCAATGTGTATAATATTTCAGTGTGGAAGATATTTTTCCAGCGCCTGGTTTCTAGAGGGCTTTTAAAAGTGTACATCAGGTCTATAGAATATTTATGTCATTTGAATAATTAATTTTAAATAAAAGTAATTGGTCACAGCTTGAGAAGTTTTACATTTATGTTCTGGTGGTTTCATCAGTCAATGAACACTTCAGCTCCACAATTATTAACCGCATGACCTTTGCCTTAATATTGATTATATTCTCCTGGAGTAATACAGACCTTCTTGTAAAAGCATTAAAAGTTATGAATGTTTTTTGAAAAGTCTCTTTCGCTCTCCAAGGCTGCCTTTATTTGAAATCGGTGTGAACTGGAATTTGCTGCCTACTGTATTTCAGTTTTTCTAAATAAAATGAAACATATAGAATACCCAGGTAAAAATAAAGTGTACTTGAATGCATCTCACGATGTATCAAGCGACGTACGAAGAACAGACCCCTGGACTGTTTGTTGTTGTTTTCATTCCCCATGTGCTCCATCTCAGTTTGACCTAGTTTCTGTCTTCTGTTAATTGTGTCATTGTGTTCAGGTGTGTTGTGTTAATTATCCACCATTGTCCTCTCTTTATAAGTTCTCCTCAGTTCAATATGTGTCGTCCGGTTTTAACGTTATGTCGTGTGTGTATTACCCTGCCTGTCTGTTTGTTTTCCTGGATTATTTAAAAGGATTGTTGTTCATGAATTGGAATCCCTTATCGTTCGTTCTTGCACCACACACCATGACAATGTATTTGTACTTCAGTAGTACTTATGTGCAATTGCTAAATTTTCTGCATCATCACTCCAGTCTTCAGTGTCACATCATGATCTTACAGAAATTGTGTAAAAGAAACATTTCTGAATATTATCACTATGTAAAAACCCACTAAGAGTGAACTGCAGTGTGCTCTCTGCATTGTCTCAATGCTCACTGCATTTACTAAATGATGCAATATTTAATTTAAGGACAAACATCTGCAAAGCAGCACGGCAACTTATTGCCTATTTATTGGGCAGAAACAACACGCCTCAGATCTTTGAATGCTTGTTTTGGGTCAATTAGCTCATTTGCTCTAATGACGTGAGTTGGCGTGAGCTTCGTTGTGCCTGGTTTGAAACACCATTAGTGCTGTGAGTAGACAGTGAGCTGCGGTCCACTGTTGTTACACAGTTACAAGCTGAGCAGCCCATCAGAGCTCTCTGGACTGATCACATGCTCATAACCCGCCACTTTACTGCATACTCTGTATGAGTCAAATGACTTTAGCAGTGAATCATTCAGAAGAGCATCATGGCATGAAATAACAAGGATCACCTTCTGTTTTTGAAAGATGTCTCTTCTTCTCAACAAAGCTGATATATTTAATAGTAAAAAACTATATCGTACGAATTGTGAAAAATTTTTAACATAGCTGTTATATTATAATGCAAATAAACTAGCCACTTACTAGAGTTAATTCAGCACATATTATTATTCTACATCCCTAATCCTATCCAATACCTAAACAACTTAACAACTACTAGCTAACTATTTATAAGCAGCAAATTAAGCATTTATTAAGGGTAAAGTCAAAGTTAATAATTACAAATGTTACCCATTGTGAAGTGTTAACACAATAACAACAAAAAATACAATAAAACATGACAACAGAATTTTAAAAAATGTGATTTTTGAATTAGTTATCTGTTTTTGCAAAACAACTCTTCATATTTAATCTCTTCCTGTGATCAAAGCTGAACTTTCAGCATCATTACTCCAGTTATGCTGCTTCTTATTTTGTGTAATCTGTGATATATTTTATTTTTCAGAATTCAAAGATGAATAGAACAGGATTTATTTGGAATATAAATCTTTTACGACATCAATGTCTTTACTATCACTTTAATGAATGCATCAATTTAATGTATCCTTGATTAATAAAAACCTGAATTTCTTTCAAACGCCATCTTACTGTTTCATGTAGTCTTTGAGCAGACATCCATGTGCTGTTAGATTTCCCAGGTTGCTCTGATGACAGAGCTTGTATTATCACAGTAATGATGTTGAGGAAATAACGACCAAGGTCTTTGATCCTCGGGTCATGATTCTGCAGCCACGTAAAATCAGTAAATGGGGTTGAAGGAGAGGTCTAACTCCTGCTCCTTTTGTGCATTGTGAACATTTCCTACTTTTAGTGTGAGAGCTTTGCTTTGTCCCTCGAGTCTGAATCTTCCGAGATACAGCATGTGTTTAAAGTCATAAATCAAAGGAAGAACTATATGGAAGTCTGTTTCTGCTTCACAGTAAAAATAAATAAATAAATCCAGATTTTGTCAACTTTTGTCCACCAATTCTGTACGGTATATCTCACAGGTTTTTTTTCTTTTCTTTTTTTTCGTTACAATGTGACTTTTTCCTCACAAGGGGATGAAATTGATGAAAAAACAGGCCTATGTAAAACTGAGTTTTAGAGTTTATAAGAAATTAATTATTCTCTTTACTTCTACAGAAGGTTGAAATATCATTGTCATTTTAGCTGAATAATCTTTATACTTACATAATTACAGTATTTATGAATTCTTTATTGTACCTAGCATTCTGGAAACATAGAGTTCACAAAGTATACTTAAAGGCCCGGTTTCACAAACAGGGCTTAGCTTAAGCCAGGACTAGGCATTAGTTAAATTAAGATATTTGAGCAACTTTTACAAAAATGCCTTATAAGAAAATATTACAGGTGTGCATCTTAACACAGAACAATGACACTGACATGTTTTAAGATATGTCAGAGCAAGATATATTTTCATCTGAGACAGCTCAAACATGCAATTTAGTCTGAGACTAGCTTAAGCCTTGTCTTTGAAACTGCGGGAAAACATATTTAAATTGTTTTTTAGTGCATTTAAATAAAGTTACTACATCAAAAATATACAGAGGACTTTTATTAGTGTATAAAATTTGTTTAATGTTTGCACACATTTATATTGTGAATTGGATTTTATTTAAAATATATTAGCAACATAATATAGTGCATTTCCCAAATTTGCTACTTAAGTACACTTCCTGTAAATACACTAATTAGCCCTAACACTTAAATTGATTTTGTCAAAAAAAAGTACCAGATGTGTTTTATAATTGCATTGTTAAAAAGTGTGCTACAGTCTCCTCCTTTGTGGGTTTTTAGTTACATTATCACTAAATTATTTTGGATTTTCATGAAAAATATGGTAGAAATGTATTACTTAAATAAAATCCTATAGGTTACTGTGCTTAGGCTACTATAAATATACTAATTGCACATGACTGGATTATGCATCCATATGTGTTTAGATCAAAATTCACAATTTAACAGTATATACATGCTATATTTTTAACATGGAAAAAGCGCTACTTTTTTGACATAGTAATAGTGTTTGATTGTAATATTTAAAGACACCATAAACATGTTGTTGTCTGGAAACATCAGGGTATTTAGAGCTGACTGCTGTACAAGGGCAAATGGCAAAATAACCATATATTCTTGGCGTCTGACATGTATCTGTGTGTGGGTCAAAGACAAACCAGACATAAGGAGAACACGTTCAAGGAGGCTTTCATGCTCCATTTTTATTACCACTGAGGACACAGGCACCCTAACAGATCCAGAGTCTATGCTGCTAGAAAGCTGGATCAAATCACATTCTCACTGGAAATATTAATAAGCAGAATAAGATCATCTGAGAACATCACTCAAGCTTTTGAGAGTTGGACGTTGAACTGAGCTGCTATAAATGACTGTGATGAAGGAGTGTGAGAGTTTGTTTTCTTGCTGGTGTTTATGAGGTTGATGGACCAGATGGAAGGTGGAATAGAAAAAAAAATCTTTTAGGAGGCCATGTGGCCAAGATGACTTATTAATATTATATTGCCTTATGCAGAAGGACACTCAACGCTGCCAGAGGTGATCAGACAAATGATATTAGCTGGATGTGCATAGATAGATAGATAGATAGATGTTTTATAAATGTGTAATTTTCTTTGTAATGAAATATTAGCTACTGTATTGTAGAAAGCAGAGATGTCCTATAATAAAAAATTAGATTGCAATATTAAAATTAATTCACAAAACTAATTGGAAAACATTTCATGGGACAAATGCTTATAGTGGAACAAATCGTTCAAGTTGTTTACTACTTTACATTTTTAATTAAGAATGCAAAACATACTAGAGGAAGGCAAATGCGAGGCAGTGATCGGAACGGATATCTGTGGGTGATGAATGAGCTGTCATGTCCAATTGTTCCAGGCCCTCGCTCTCTCTGACATCCACTCCATCTCCTGAGTGCTGAGCCACACGCCTGGGGTCAGAGGTCATCTGAACATGCTTATCTGGGAGGGGCAGCAGGTGAGCGCTTGTCCAACCTGAGCTATCTATCTGTTGCTTTATCTGAAACTCTCTGTTTGTCGCTCTGTCTTTCATTCTATCTATCACTGTATTTTGTCTATCGACCTATTTTTTAATCACTCTGTCTGTCGCTCTGCATTTCGTCTTGTTCTACCTGTTGCTCTGTCTTTCATTCTATCACTCTCTTTTTTATGTCTGCTGCTCTACCTTTTGCTCGGTCACTCTCTTTTATTCTATCCTTTGTGTCTTTCGTTCTATTTGTCACTCCCTTTTTTCAGTCATTTGCTCGATCTGTCAGTTTTGTTCTTTTTCTCACTCTGTCTATTTGTCGCTCTGTCTTTCACTCTTTTTTTATGTTTTTATTTGTGTCTGTCGCTCTACCTTTCATCATGTCACTTTCTTTTATTCTATCTATCCTTCTTTGTGTCTGTTGCTCTGTCTTTCATTCTATTTTTCACTCTCTCTGTTCTGTAAATAGCTTGATCTGTCACTGTTTTGTTCTACACTAAAATGCTACACTACAAAATTTCGTAAGATTTACGCTGAAAAACTGGTATCTGTGGTTACTGGACTTCGGCGTAAAAAATACGGTAGCAGCATTTAAAGTTTTACGCTTTTATGTTAAATTTACAATTAAAAACTTCATTTTAAATTTCATTAACCGATAAAATGTTAATATACCAAGCTAAGCTAATAAAGTACTGAAATCAGTTTTGTAGCTTTGAAATACACTAATAAGAGCCAAATGCAGGTGATGATGAGAAAGTCACATAATGAACCAAAGCCCGTAACAAGCAGCATTTATATATGAATATATATAGAAGGAGCTCAGTGTCATTCACACAAACACTAAACACCATCATGATGAGACTCATTAAACTCAAATATACAATAAACA
>JAUMHI010000053.1:196914-245839 GCA_032359435.1 Enteromius unitaeniatus | reverse complement strand
CCCATAATAGTTGATTGACAGCAGCGTGTCACACAGACTGAACTGGTGTCTTACCTCAGACCCGCCCTGAGTGAGCCATGATTCTGAAAATTAACTTTGATCACAGAAATAATTTACAATTTACAGCGTATAAAATTGCTATTTTTCAATTGTAATAATTTTTAACATTTGTATTTTTGATCAATTAAATGCAGCCTTGGTTAGGACAAGAGACTAAAAACACTAACTTTTAGGGGCGGTTTCTTGGATAGGGCTTAGACTTTTGTTAAAGGAATAGTTCACCCAAAAATGAAAATTCTGCCATCATTTACTCACCCTTGAAGAGTTTCAAACCTGTATGAATTTCTTTGTTCTTCCAAACACAAAGTAAGATATTTTGCCAAAAGTTTGTAACCAGGCTGTTTTTGGTGACCATTGACTCCCAAAGTATTTTTAATTTCCTACTATAGAAGTTACACTCTCCAGAATTTTTGAGTGCACTATTCCTTTAAATTGGGACATTTAAGTTCAAACATGCCTTACAAAAAAGCATTACTTGTGTGCAATTTAAGACCCAACAATGGCACTGCTGTATTTTAAGATGTCCATGCAAGCTTTTTTCAGTATAGACAGCTCTATCATTTCTTTCAATCTAGGAATAGTCTTAAGCCCTGTTTGAAAAAAACGCCCCTCAGTGTCTACATCAATCTAAAGTTGTTCCGGTGGTGACTATACATATCTATTGTGCATTTTTTCCCCTAAATTGCATATACTTTACATAGTCATACCTAAAAATGTAAGTGAAATTATCAAGAAGGCTTTGATTTGTTATACTTTTGTGTTCAAAGTAAACTGTTAAGCTCCCAAATACATCACTATTGGTTAATAGTCTGCCTCTGTTTTAAATGTTATCCATTTACAAACCATCCAGGCACTTTTTATATACAGGCCTATGAGCTTTAAATAATCCTGCAGCAAGACACCTATCTATTATCCCAGAAGTATCATGCATATCACCTTTAATAATATGACATCTATTATTATCTAGCTCAAATATAAAACATTGGTTGCTCATTTCCAGGTTTGAAACCTTGCCTAATCAAAGAGTTTTGACAGTTCACTGTGATTGCTTTCTGCTGCAGGCATCTTTATCACATTGGCTCTTCTGCAATCCATCTTTAGTTGTCTCTGCCGCTCTTGAGCTCATCTGTCCAGCACACTGACTGCTCTCCTTCACCGCTAGCATGCATTATTTATTTTCTCTGCCCAGTCCTTAATCCAGCTAGACTTACATGGAGTATACCTTTGCCAAGGGCTAACATTAAGCGCTTTAACCCTATTATTCACGAGTGCGGTTTGTTGTGACTCATGCTGATGCTTTGAATGATCATTTCATTGTGTATATTAACATTCAGTCAAGAAAGAGAGGAACTGCAAACAAAATGAAGTAAATATTTATTGATGTTTAATTAAGCCTATATTGTCTTATTTTAATGACGTTTGAAATTAATTGAGATTTTATTTGTTTTAATCAGCGACTCTGCAGAGCACATCTAACAAAATCGTTCTCATGGGGAAGATACCTTTGCAATTCCAATTTACTTAAAAACATGCCTTATTGCCATCTATATTGCCAACAACAGGATGGAATTAGCTATTAAGCAAGATCAACGCTAAAAAAACTGAGGAAATGTGAAAATATGCAACAATATTCAGATCACTCACTAACTTCATGATCTTCACAGCACTGGCTATTTCTCACCAGTAGAGTTTGGCTGTCAGAGAATTGCACCTATTTACTTAATCAAACTTTAGCCCAGATATGTCAATCTGACTTGCTGCCTTTAGTAGCAAAGGTCTCTTTTGAAAATGCGTTCCTGACACGATTGAACGGAGACATTTCTGAAGGAGCCTGATGTTAAGATACGACACATACTGGCAAAAGCTCAAATGCACTTTAAGTTGCTTTGGATAAAAGATGTTTCTGTATTTAAGTTTATTTTGATATTTTTGAGAACAAATGTTGTCCGACTATAATGCAAAAAATGGGGCAATGACATGTATTTAGTATGTTTTTTTTTTTGGAATAACTCTTTTCTGCTCAACAAAGCTTCATTTATTTGATCAAAAAGTACAGTAAATATCTGAAATTATTTTACAATTTAAAATAAATGTTTTCTATGTGAATATATGTTATTTTCAGTTTCACATGATCCTGAAATGATTCAAATATGCTGATTTGCTTTTTAAGAAAAACGTCTGATTATAATCAATGTTGAAAAAAATTTTTTGTAGTGTGATACATTTTATTTTCAGTATTCTTTGATGAACAGAAAGTTCAAAAAAACAGAATTCGTTCAAAATCGAAAACATTATGGATGACTTTACTGTCACTATGAAACTATTTAATGCAGCCTAAATGAATAAAAGTATTCATTTCTTTTAAAAAGCTTTTGTGAAGTAGCGATCATGCATATGATATTTAAGTGTTCTTATGCGTCATTGCACACATGCATTTCTCTGTCATTTTTATCACATCCAGAACTTCAATGTACCTTGATACGGCGAAGTCTTTTCATTCCCACTGGAATAATATCTGTAAACTGATTGGGAAGTCTTTTCAGCCACCTGTGGCCCGTAAGAAATCTTTTCCATCCTCTCTGAGCAGAGGTTCATCCATTTCAAACTTTACAGGGCCATGCTTTAAAAACAAAGAAACATCCTCATGCTTTGCTGTGGTGACTCATAAATCATATTCAGATTAGTAACCTTAAGCCATTTCGGTTGCGTGACGGTATACAATAACAGTCCCATCCAAGCCTTAATTCAGTTTGATCATATTCTCCGAGGCCATCTTGTAATTGTAACTCACCACAGAAGATTGATAAATGGCATACTTATTGTAATGAGCTTCTATGATAGCGGGACATAATAATGAGCTCCATGGCTTGCTGTGAAGGAGACACAACTAGGAGCATGAAATGTCTCCATTATTGTCAAAGTTAACGAGTAAATAATGCACTTTTGCCTTTAGGGGACACAGTCAATCAGAGCTTTATATTGCGGTAGAACCAATTACACAATACAGTTTTTTTTTCTGATAAAAATTCAGGTCTTTTTTCCCAAGCAGTGATCCAAGAATCCGTATTGTTGTGTTATGATATATACCCAGCATTATTTGCCCTTGAGGTACACTGAAGGACGCTGAGCGCAGGTGTGCAGCATCATCTCCAGCGACTGCAGCTCATCAGAAGAGCGCTGGACATGGGAGCTAATGATAGAATAGAGGACACAAAGACGCTCTGACCTCCACCTGATCTCCCCGGAACAGAGAAATGTGTGTGTGTGTGTGTGTGTGTGTGTGTGTGTTGTCAGCAAATGCAGCCGCTGTGCTTATAACCAGTCTGAGACACAACTTTGGCGGACAATTAAAGACATAGCTGCTGCAACTCAGTGTGCTAATGTTGTTCAGCTCTGTCTGCATTCCCTCAAGCATTCAAGACAACACAAACAAGTTTTTTAGAAGGGGAAGAAAGTGTTGCTTTTTTTTTTTTGAAGATATATCATCAAAATAGTGTCTGTTATCTCCCAGAAATCTGCCATCCAACATTCTCGTTCCTCAGAGATGCTGACTTGTTATGATGCAGCACACAAACACTGGAGACAGTGCTGCACTGGAAAACAACCTCAAGATAATTTGACTCAACTTAAAAGATCGTTTGGCGAAAAAATAAACCCTTGTGCTGAAAATATTGCTAGTGTTACCTAAAATGACTGGTCTTTTAGTAAATCTCTCAGTATGCTATTTTATAACCAGATCTTCCATTTAGTCTTTTTATCAAACATTTTTATTTATTCATTTAGCAGACACTTTATTATTTCACGTTGTAGACAACATAGCATAGCAATTGATATACAGAAGTATACATTATTATATTACTTATTATATTTACTGGAACAAACCTGTTTAGGTTACACATAGCCTAATGTGTCCATACTGTGTTCTGATGCAGCTAAATTCTCAGTAAATGTTTTATTGATTTATCTTAGTGTTTCTGTTGTCATAAAACGGGATGAATATGAAATAAAATCAGAGGTCTACAGGGTTTTCAGAAGTTTTTGTTTTTGAGGGTGGAAAACGCTGGGATATGCACGTAAAGTTATGCTTTTTAAAACAAAAACGCACCTAATGTAAGCAACAGTTTTTCTCTGAACGGAGCAGACGCAGAGATCGACCTCGCCTCGTGCTGCAGTCAGCTTCAGATACATCAAATTTTGGTTTGCTACACGCAGGATACACACGAAGTACGTTCAACTCGGGCACGCAGACGGTCGTGGTAATAAACACTGTTACCATTCGTGTGTTCATCTCGTGAAAAGCATTATGGGGGCCCCTTATCTTTTGGGGGCCCAAGGCAGTTGCCTACCTTTGCCTAATGGCTAAGTCCGCCCCTGATAATGATAGCCTGGCTTTCGCGACTATTAAGCTCATAGGAGCTTAGTCTGGCCAAGCTACCTTACTACCCTCCTTCTGGGAGGCGGGCTTAACCTGCGTCCATCAGATGCCTCTTTATACTACTGGACGAATCTACAACCAATCAGACCACTCATTCCCATGATGTATGCGTAACGGCGGAACCTCGTTTCTCATTGGTTCCCACTTTTTGAGAACTGAAATGCTCTAAAACGGCAGCTTGGCCAGACTAACTTTGCTCGCGAAAAGAATGTAGCATCAAAGAAAGTATGAGGCCCAGGCTAACATAATTAGGCACTTGCAGACAATTTTATAGTCTTTTTTTCTATGGGAACATTGAAAAAATTGGCAAAAAGTAGAATTGTTACATTTTGTGAAGATGTTATGCCTTGTATGTGCAAAATCAGTAAGTTTTATACTAATGTGAGAACGTTAACTGGAATTTTGGGGGAAATGGGAATCCTCTCTGGGTAAAAATGACCAGAACACAACATGAGGTCTAAATCTGTTCATTAAATTAAACATTAATTTCTCTTTGCTAGACTTAGAATAAAATGTTTAATATGGATTGCTTTTACAACACCTTCATGACCTTTATGAATCTTCTAAGTTTTATTTACCTGGACATTCAATAGAGAGGTACATGTCAGGTTAAACAGAAGTTAACTTTGAGCATTAACCAAAGATGTATTGCGAAATTAAAGTACAGAATGTTTATTTTTGGGTGATTTTTTTTTTAAATTATTTAAAAAAATAATTTTTAAATTAAATATTAACCCACTAATATACCCATTATTTTAATGATTTTATATCCTCTGTTGATCTTTCTATATTTAACCTGCTCAAAAAAACCCAGAAGGATTTAATAGACATAAAAGGAGCCTTTTTGGGCGAACATAAGAGTTTTTTTATACTTTATATGCAACTTTAAACTTAACATTTGGCTGAAAGAAAGAAATGAAAGAAAAACATGTTGACTTGATTATTTCCATTTTTAGTGTACTGCACTGCATTAGTATACACACATACTGAAGGATATAATGCTGTCGACATAGTAATAAAGTAAAAGCATTCAGAAGTTCACTACTTTTTATTATAAACGATCCTTTGGTAATGGCTAAGCTGCACCTAATTAAGCAAACAACTGTCCCTATGACACCCTCAAGTCATTTTATTTGGTTGATGAAGAGTTTTACCATTCATTAATGCTCAGTCTCGTTCAATCGCTTGAGCTGTGTTCTCTTTAAAATATTGATCCTCATGACACATGTGTATGTATGTGAGTGTGTAAACCTTCCCAGCTTTCCCCATATCCACTTATGATGGGTCCACGGTGATTTCCCAAGGGTCAGGTAAGCCGTAATCTAACTGGAACATTCTTCTTGTTGATAATTCCTGGCCTAGTGCTCTCTAGGCCACAGATACATCAACCTAATGATAGTAATAATAAAGCACAGTTATGTTTCCAGCAACAACTGTATATACAGCGAACAACTGCACAGCACAAGCCTTGCTTTTCTCAAGCCTGACTTTAAAAATGTAGGATATTTGGAGAGTCTTGAACTCAAAATCATGCTCATCACTGCATGGACACCGTGTGAGCAAAGCGTGACGCATCTGTTACACGTCGGCGTACGTTTTCTGCCCTTGGGTATCAGCTTGTCAGGGCAAGGACTTGTGAGCTCCACCAACGTGACGCTGAATTCATTCTCCAGAGACGTCCAGTCGACACCAGGGTGTTTCAGATCCTTCAGCGCTCTGTCACTAATATTGATCAGCCCAGCCTCTTATCCAACACAGAGAAATGAATTAGGTGGCAAATGAAGCAGTTTGTTTTCCACAACGGCCTTCATGAGAACCTGCGATCAAACACCATCCCACAAACCAGCAGTTTGGAAAACATCAGCGTTTCCACTGTGCAAAATAATCAGATATAGCTGAAAAAAACATTTAAGGGTAATTTTCTACTGAATCTATTGAAATTATGACAGATTTATTTTTTTGCGCCTAACACAAAGGATGATATTTTGAAACAAAGTTTGTACCCAGGCTGTTTTGGCTCACCATTGACTTTCATAGTAGGAAAAAAACAATACTATGGGAGTCAAGGGTGACCAAAAATATATTTTTTTGTGTTAAGGAGAACAAACAAATACATAGGTTTGGAACTGACAGAATTTTCATTTTTGGGTGAACCATTTCTTTAAAAGTAGTGTCTGTGAGCTTTTAGCGCTACAAAAAGCTAGTGGCAAAGAATACATTTGCATTGTCATTCAGACCAATTCAAAATAGCTGTTCTCTTACATTGGCAACAGACAGCGGGTCCAAGTGCAGGTTAAGATCTTTTAATAATAATCCACAGTGATATAAATCCAAAATCCAAGACAGAACCAAGAAAGAGTCATAAAAACCACTTTTACAACAGCTCACCCCGACAATAGCAGTCCAGGACTTAAAAATGAAACACAGCTAAACCAAGTAGACACTAATGAAAAAAACAGCATGATGGGAAATCGAGTCCCTGACCAGAACAACAGACAGAAACACACGACAACGCAGGAACATAACAATACCTCACAGTGGTGCAGGCAATCAGACGTGACAGATTCAGACTTTAATATACTGTGCACTTTCAGATGTAAAACTTTGTAGGATGTTTTCATTCACTTAGTGCTCTGCATGAAAGGTCATCTTCAAAAATCCATAGTAGGGGCATTTTAAACCTCAAGTCCTTACTTCACAAAGATTCATAGTGTGAGTCACCTAGTGTGAGTTCAACAACATCTCCAGAAGCATTCAACAGACACTAAATGAGCCATTTAAAGGGGAATATTATTGGAAAATGGCACCATTTGCACTTTAAAATGAGTCAGATATGGTATAGAGCTCTTGATTTTATTGAAATTTTCATTACTTTTATATTCCAAAACCACTTAAACTTTCTGCCCTCTGCATTACTCAATACTTGGGTACTTCATGTAGATTAATCCTGATGCTCCTCATGTCCTGATTCCTCTGATATCAGTTCATCAACATCTCCAGAAGCACTCAACAGACACAAAATATGGTTTTCTGAGAGGAAAAAGGAGCAACATTTTCCATTTGAAATGGTTGCTATTTATAAATTGTACATTAGTCCTTAATTTTACACCGCAAGCTACTAGCTGCGGCTGTCTATTGTAAGAATACAGTGACAATGCTAAAAGCTTTTTTGGTGCACACGGTGAAAAATGTTTAAGCTGTAAGTAAGGATTATTGGACGTTTCACATGGAAATACAGCATTTTATTAATTAATTCAAAAGTAATCATGTATGGTTGTTATCTTTGTTCTTGGGAATAATTAAACATTTAAGTTTATTCTTTGCTTTATTTTATACAAATTGCATTACGTTTTTATTCGCAAAACCTTAAACCACCATGCATAACATTCACCTGCTATGCATTCAACAACATCACACAGACTCTGTTGAGATTAGTTTTTGTGTAATATACATTTTATTTTGAAACAAGATGTATTTTCTGTCACAACCATAATATATGAACTTTGCCACGGAGAGTTGCTCAGGATCCTGTGAAAAATCGATCTACTTTTGTTTAGGTCCTACTAGCAGCCTGCAACACCAGCAAAATAAAATGACTACTGCGTTTAATGTGTCATGTATAGAATACGGTTATTTTGTCATTCCCGTCAGACTGAGGTGACATTTCAATAGATGGAGATGAAATCAGTTTGAAAGCATGCTGAAATCTCAACTGATTCATTCATGAAAGCGAACAGATGATTTGTCAATAATTTGACATCAGACACTCAGCTTTTACTCAGCCATATTGAGAGACTGTACAAGGGGAAATACTACAAATAACAGATTGATTCAAAATCAAAATTTTTCACCTCTGTAGTCTGTTTTGTTTTTGTCACTTGCAGTGTGTACAGATTGAAATAATGGAGTGCATTCCCAGATAACAGGGAATGTTTTCACAACGTTTTTTTTTTTTGTTATATACATGTTGAGCCGAAACATTCCTAAAGTAGGCATTCTCATAACTTTATTAATATTTGATAGCCTACATGTTCTTATTACGTTGAGAAAATGCTATTTGTTCTCGAATGTTCTAATAAGTTAGAATGGAATAAATAGAATATAGAAATAGAACAATAGAATGTTCTATTAAGAATAAACGTTTAAATAACATTATATCACAAAAAAATGCCATTTTAATGTCCTTATTAACGCTGAAAGTAGAACGTTTTTGCTACCAGTAAATAATGCAATCGTGGTCCTCAACTGAGGGTTTTCGGACCATCTCAAAACAACATTCCCACAACGTTTTTCTAGCCTAAACCTGAAAATGACACCCTAAACTTAACCAACGCCAGAGATAATAGCAAACACTTGTTATAGTCCACCCAGTCGTGTCAGCTCTTGAGGAAGGATCCAGATGTGGCCAGGCTTCTCTGTGAGCACTGGATCCATGCTGATTTGCATATTTGACGGGTGATATCTGACTGGGCGCTGTGACCTCTCGCTTTCATTGTGTGTCTGACATCACATGAGAAATGAAGCGCGCAGGAGCTCAGCGTGCAGAACTCCGTGAGAGCAGCGAGAGAACAAGCACATGACAAACCACCGGAGTTAAACAGCAGACGGGATCCGTGTTCATCATCACGGGGATGGACCGGCGACGGAGAGCCTCGCTCGCGCTCACCTTGAACTTCCTCGCGCTTATCCTCGCCATATCCGCGCTGACCACCAGCTACTGGTGCGAGGGGAACCGGAAAGTTGTCAAGCCCTTCTGCACCGGACCGGTCACCGTCAAACAGACGCACTGCATTAGATACAACAGCTCGAACATCAACGACAGCCGGCTGGTTCAGTATATTTGGGAAACCGGCGAGGATAAGTTTGTTCTGAGGAAGTTCCACACCGGCATCTGGTTCTCCTGCGAGCAGAACGTCGACCTTGTCGGTAAGGATGTTTTTTTTATGTAGAAAGGATGTTGCGTTTATGAAGGTTACGTGAACATTCCAAAACGTTATGAGAATGTTACATTTAAACGTTTAAAACACCAATCTGCAACATTTAAAGAATGGGTTTTAAACGTTGGAAGAACGTTCCATTGTGTCGTTTTGAAGCTGTTATGAATGTTATTTCCGAATGTTTTCTAAATGTTCAAAAATTCGAATAAGATAACGTTTCTTCTTGGTTATGCGAATGTTGGAGGAACATTTCATACTATCATTTGAAAACATTAGGAGAATGTTACTTTGGAATGTTGTCTCAGCGTATGTTTTTATGGATTATTCAGACATTACAAGAACATTGCGTTATATCGCTTTGAAAATGCTGAAGAATGCTGAGAGCGTACAGATAACATCATAACCAAGAATGTTTCCTCGATGAGAACATAACCAATATTAATTATGTTATAAGAAGAATCTATAAAAATGTTTTTTTGTTATAACTCAGCGTCAGCATTCCCTGTTAGTTGGGTTTGCTTCATCCAAAATCCATCGCAGTGTGAATATTCAGCGACTGAAGTGCGTAAACCTTGTTTATGCCTCCATGACTAAATAAATGATGATGACTATCAAAAAAGCTTGTTTGCTTTTTAAAATTCATTCATGTCAGGGGATGCTGTAACCTGAATAGCAGCTCAAAAACCTCTCGCTTTCATCACATATATATAGTCATAAACTTTTTGACAGGTGATCTGATTTAATTCGAGTATTCTGTCTATCAGTTATTGGACACACCTCTAAACCTACTGACCTATATCCATATCCATTACTCATTCAGTGAAACAGCTGGGGGGGTTTTTGTTTTTGTTTTTTTGGACTGGCTGAAAGATGTTTGAAAGATGTAGATGTTTTTTGGTATCACTTTACAATAAAGTTCCATTTGTTAATATCAAATAACAATATAAACATCTACTATAAAAATCAAAGGCTGTATCTGTTTATTTAATGAAACTGACATGAACTAACAATATTGTTACATGAATTAACAAAAGATGAATTCATACTGTAACAATTGCCAGTTAGTATTAGTTAATGTATTAACTAGGACCTTTTTGGAAAGTGATTTGATATTTCTACTAATTATAAGGACTTTATGTTCATAGATATATAGATAGATGTGTAGAGTATGTGATTAAATCATATTATGTTATTATACCAACTTTTTGTTACTGTAAAATGTGATGGAAATACAATGGAAAACCATCTTTTCATCATTAACATAAAGTACAAACACAAATGCAATTGTCACCAGCTGAGGTGCCCTCAAACTCTACCAGAGGGCACCCTATCCAACACAAGTTCACAACGAACTCTCTCTGGTGTCTGGACTCCATTTCCCATACACCTTTGCACCATTCACACAGTACTGGACTCTATTTCCCATAATACATCACTCACTCACACCTGTCTGGAATCTGCAATCACACACCAACATCTGTCCTTCATCACCACAACCCTTCCCTCCTGCATCTAAACCACATTCACAAACACTTCAGTGCGAAGTCATGATTTGCTCCGGCATCTTTTTTAAGCGTTACTTTCCCGTGTTTTGTTTTCCTTGTTGTCTGACTGTTTGTTGATTTTCCTGAGTTTTGGTCATTTGCCTGTGTACATCGACCTTGACTCTGCCTTGCCTACATTGTTCTGTTAGCCTGTGAATCGACTCTGCCTGATCTCACGAATAAAGACTTGCACATGGATCCGAACGCTTCAGCCGCAATCATTACAGCAATAAACCGTACATGAAAACATATATTAAGCACTCCAATGCATATAACTGCAATCAAGAAAACATTATTTTCTTTTGGAAACGCTTCTTTTCCACAAATTCCATTAAAATTCAAACGCTTAATAATATTTTACTAAAATACTTGTTTTTATATATGGTAAAAAGAGAGTGAGAGAATATGAATCGTTTTTTGAACATATTTTACCATAACTTGCAACCAATTAACAGAATTTTACAGTATAAGTTTTACATTCTCTCTTATAGTTTCACAATTTTTTCACACATTAATAAACACGAAGTAAAAAAACACAAGTGACTCTTCTGCCGTTGTGTTGAATGTCTTTTCTTCTTGCAGGTGAGAAATGCAGAAGCTTCATAAACGTGGCTCCTCCTCATGAGAGAGGTACGTCTGTCACTCTACATTAAGACCTCGGGGGAATATTCGGATTTTGCATGATGTTTTAAATAGGGTGTCGCTCAGGTCCTTAATGAAAGCAATTCTCCTGGTGTCTGCGCTTTTATTTTGCACATGCTGTCTGGAGGTCCAGTCACTTCTCATCAAGCCTGATTTTTTTAATCTTTCTGCCAGCCGTACACCTGTCTCATTCTCAGTCATGTAGATATATGAACATGTCAATATGATTTCATACTCAGCAGGCAGCAGTGCCAGCATCTTTAGCACAGATGTTTCTGGGTGTAGCTGATAGATCCATGATCCCGACTAAAGATCCATCAGATATAATGATAGTTAAGCATGATGATGATGACACAGGGTGACTCCTCGCTCATTCTGCCCTGTCCGTCACAGAGCTGAAGTCTAAATCAAGAATGAGAAATAATCAACTTTAGGTTTTATATCCTTGGAGATAAAATGCATGGATCAGTATAATGATGTTCTTGTGGACTATAGCCAGAGTTTCATTGATGAGTAATCTGTGCTACTGCATTATAATAAATCAGTATAATAACAATAAATATGCCAAGTCCATATATAGTATTTCTAACTTTCTGCCTTTTATATGCCAGTCACTAGCATACACTTATCTTTTCATGTTTTATGTGCATATTTTTCTATAAAAATTTTATTATATACAATAATGTTACTTTATGACACATTAAACTTTTTTTTAAAATTTTTTTAAAAAAACACATTAAAATTTTTGTGTTCCACAATGTTTTCAACATTGATTAGAAATGATCAATTATTACAATTAGAAATATTTCTTAAGCAGCATATCAGCGTATTAGAATGATTTATTAAGGACCGTGTGACACTGAAGACTGGAGTAATGATGCTGAAAATGCAGCTTTGTTCACAGCAATAAATTACATTTTAATATTATTTAAATGCCACTATTTAAAAAAAAAAAAAAATTTTGATCAAATAAATGCAAATTTGGTGAGAAAAAAAGAGAAAAAAATATAATAAAATCTTTAAAGTATTTGTTATTTTTAGTAAATTGGACTAAACTTTTGTCCCTCACAGCGTTGTTTTTATTCATACTGTGTCTGCAACTGGAAAACTAGAATACATCTTGCACACTTTGGCTTTTAAGTGAATATTGTCATCATCCTCCCACCCAAAGTGCATGTGACAGCAGATTTCTACCGAACTCTATGAAATATGTAGATGCATGCCCATGCTTTCAAAGTTGAATCTCCTTTTAAATCTAGTGTCAAGTTTCTGGTATATACATTTTTCAGCCGCTCCCTGTTGGGAGGCCCATCTAAATGAGCCCCAGCGGTTCAGTTTGCTGCTCTCCGTGAGTGTCTGTGCCTCCACATCATCTTAATCAGCGGCTCCATCCGCTTTCTCTCCTCATCTTGATAGAACTGGACTCTTCCATCCATAATTTCCTCAGGGCCTGTCAGAGACTCCCTCGATACACATCGCTTCTCCCTCTCTCTCTCCTCACAGGTGTTTTGTGGCTCTGCATTGTGGCTGAGTGTCTCTACATCTTACTGCTGGCCACCGGAGGAATCCTCATGTCCATCGAGGTCTGCCGTTTTGGAAATGTTATCGATGGACTGAAACTGAATGCTTTTGCCGCCATATTCACAGTTCTGTCAGGTAACGTGTTGCATATACTGTAGTGTGGCATCTCTCTAACACCAAAAAATGGAGGATTAAGGAGAGATATGTACCACCTAATGTTGATTTTCAGGGGCATTTTTACCTTTTATAAGGACTATTTTTCGACCATGGTAAAAAAGAAGTGCCATCTGTTTTGCCAGTTTCAAACACCAGTAAAATGAGGTTAATATTGACCAAGGAATCCTTGCACAGCAGAAGTGGCATTTAGATGTATTTACCCTGTTTAATGCAGCTCAGAGATTCAATGAATGCATTTACACTGCAGTTTAACTTGCATATGCAATATTGGGAGATTAATGTGTAAAATATAAAATAGGGCTGTCAAAAATAATGCAAATTAATTTTAACGGTACTCATTTTATTAATGCGTGATTAATGCATCATGCATTTTCTGTTTAACCCTTGGCCTAACCTGTAGTTGGGAGAAATGGATGAAGATGCTGACAGTGTTGCCAACATTTCAGACCCCTTTAGCAAAAAAAAAAAAAAAACACTTATCTTTAGGGTTTGCACAAACCTTGTTTAGTTCCTCAGACTCAGAGGTTACTCTTTCCCTTTCATTTAAGAAAACAGATATTATGTTGCTTCTCTAATTTTACAGGCAAGTATAGCCGAAATCACAGCACATATGGTATTTATCTTATGTGCAGGCTACTTAATGTTATCAGATGATGGCGCGATTATAAATCAGGATTCTTGTGAAGAATTCTTGGAAAGAGAGCTGGTTATGTCATCTTAATAGGTCACGTTTTAGTCACGATTTCATATTCATTAGATTATCTGATAACAGAAACAGTAAGATATATAAATGAAACAACTCCTTTTCCCAACTGAAAACAGTATATTTTATTTTAGGAAACATATAGAAGGAAGCATTTCAGGAGCGACTGCACCAGGCTGTGATGATGTCACAGCTTCTCATGATTGGCCACATTCACCACATGATGATGATCACAATTGTTTTGTGCTTCAATCCATATAATTGCATGATAAAACAATTTGCACACGCGGCTTTAAAATGAGCTCGTGGCTCCCTTTTCTTCATGTGTAGATCTGTTTTCCTCTCGCGTATGTGATTTACCGCGCACGCCAGCATCAGTGGTGCACTCGCATATTATTAGCATAGATTTGCCGCCATACGAGTCCCTCTGACTGCGGATCACGTGCACAATGACATACACACGCCTGCCAGCAGTTACCAGTGAGGGAGGGGCTGTATTGTTTTCACTGCAGGTCCTCACACACACAACCTAGTAGGGAGTCCTGCGCTTTCACTTTAACGACAAAAAAAATGCACATATTGTAGGAACGGTATAACTTTTTTTGTTTGTGGTTTTGAAACCGTGACTTTTTTAAACCGCAGTAAACCTTGAAACCGGTTATCATCTCATGCCTAAACAAGCATTTTGGTTTTAGTTTTAGTTTTTGTCTCTAGACTCTCTCACGTCTGTCACATGTGCTCAGTGTGAACCTGCTTTCATCTGTGAAGAGCACAGGGCACCAGTGGCCAATCTGCCAATCTTGGTGTTCTCTGGCAAATGCCAAACGTCCTGCACGTTGTCGGGCTGTAAGAACAACCCCCACCTGTGGACCTCATACCACCCTCATGGAGTCTGATTCTGACCGTTCAGACACATGCACATGTGGCCTGCTGGAGGTCATCTTGTAGGGCTCTGGCAGGGCTCCTCCTGTTCCTCCTTGCACTAAGGCGGAGGTAGCGGTCCTGCTGCTGGGTTGTTGCCCTCCTTTAAGTCTCCTGATGTACTGGCCTGTCTCCTGGTAGCGCCTCTATGCTCTGAACACTACGCTGACAGACACAGCAAACCTTCTTGCCACAGCTCGCATTGATGTGCCATCCTGGATGAGCTGCACTACCTGAGCCACTTGTGTGGGTTGTAGACTGCCAACATTCAAAAGTGAACAAAACACCAGCCAGAAAGCATAGGTACTGAGAAGTGGTCTGTGGTCAACACCTGCAGAAGCACTCCTTTATTGGGGGTGTCTTGCTAATTGCCTATAATTTCCACCTGTTGTCTATATATGATATATCATATATAGATATACTTAAAATAAAAATTAAACTAAAGTAAAACCACGAGTAGGCGGTGACAAATCACAGCTTTACAAGTGGATCAAATTATTCGGAAATAAGCACATGACTACTATTGCTATTTCTGCCATATAAAGATGCTGAAAATAGTAGTATATAATAATATAATAGTATAGTATGCAGTTAAGTTTCGTATTTAGCAACTGTTTTTATGATCGGCTTATTGAATTATTGACTCAAATGATTTGTTTTAACATCATGAATCATTTAAGAACAGAATGCAAATGACTGTCGAGCAAAACCGACCATACTGACAATATTGTATCTAAATTGTACACCAGTACATAAATACATAATAAGTCAGCAAATGTATTTATTTATTACATAGCATTGTAGAAAGTATAAAATAGCAATCTTAAAAGCAGGACAAATGCCTGTGCAAGTAGGCAAACATGGCATTTCAAAACTGACCTAAAAGCTAATGAATGGCCACACTAGGTGTAGCCGATCAGAATGGACTTGATGTCACTGTCTCTGAATATGATACTGATATTTAAGTGATCATCTTTTGTCAGGCTTTACCATTCAAAGGTCAGCACACTTTGTAATTTAATTCTGCTTTATCCACATTCTGGCCATATTGTTTTTGTATGACCAATTAAAAAATCAAAACCAGGTCCAGCAAATATCCCTCTTCTATACTAGCTACTGCAGTGCTTTAATGCAGCTAACAGTTGTCCTCATGGAGATTTTCCGGTCGATGTCTATCTACCTGCAGGCTGTCCCCTGCCTGGATTTTGTGGCGAATGTCTTTGCATTTATGTGGTATCAAAGCCCGGTCTGTTCCCCAGATACATATAAAAACATCCGGCTCAAAATCCCATTTAAGCCTCACGGTATTGGTTAGCCGTATTCTTGAATGTCATCCAGGCTATTTTTGACAGTTTCACAATTTAAGGGTTTATGGCAACATATGCGTCGAAATTCAATCTGCCTAAATCCTGCTCTACTTATTTATTTATATATTTCAGTGTAGCATGCAAGTGCATTGTATGGAGGGGGAGTAGCAATGTACATCAAATATCCTGCATTTATGCTATTATTATTATTATATTTCTGTATTATAATATATTTAATATTATATTACATTAAAGGAGACATATCACTACTACAACAACAAATAAAAAATATGAATTATATTAATATGAAGATATTATCATTGTATGATCAATTTATATATTTACAAATTTAACAAATATATATAACTCATGCAAACTTAAAATTGAGGCATGTATAGTCGTGTAAAAAATATAGTATGTATGAATATGTAGGTTCTCAGGAGACTAAATTAGAAGGGTAATAACAAATTAATAATATCTTCCTTTGTAAAAAAATAAATAAATAAATGAAAAAAATAATAATATCAATTAATAATATACAATACCTTCTACACAGGATTACTATTGAATGTTTGTAGATCACATTTATTGGTATTAAAATGAACACCTCCCATAAATGAGCTTCTATATTTAAATGAGGCTTTGACCGACCTAAATGTGTGTCAAACACAGAGTAAGATTGCTCAGAGACCTTTTGTGTCACGTTAGAGTTTTATTATTGCATGAAGGCTGAGGGATGAACTTACAGCCCGCTGTCATCTCTTTCTTGAGCTTCATGAGAGAGTGGGATCATGAACGCTGTGCATCATGGGAGGGGAGCTACAACCTCAATTAGCTTCTGTCTTCATTTGACTCAATCAAGAAAAGAGAGCAGTCAACTGCGTTCTTAACACACCAGACGTTTAGATGCGGTGAAGCATTAAGTACATGATGCATATTGAAAAGTTTTAAAGTTTAATGCACTTTGTCACACAGATAATTATGTTTTGTGACTTTAAAAACCTATTACCTATTACCTACTTGATTTAACTCGTATTTTAGTGCTGTTGTCTTTAGACCACTCGAAACACCAAATATAACCTTACTTTATTACACAATAAACACTCAGTATGTTCCAAAGTAAAGGGATAGCAAAGCTTTGTGTTGTTCCAGACCTGCAACTATTATTGTTATTATAATATAATAATAATACTATAGCATATTCTGAAATTAATCATGGTTAAAAAAATATGCTTTTATATTACAATAATTCTACAATCTCTCTTCAAATTAATATAGAAACAAGACATTTTTTATATATTTTTTCTTTTTTATGAAGGCAAGTGCCACTGATACCAATACTACTGATAGGAAATGGGTCATTTTTCCTAATATTTATGCTTTGACTTTAGCCATTAAAATAATTAGAAGCTTTCTTTAACAATTTTATTAGACTTTAAAAAATTTCTAACTTAAGTGAACTTAGAACAATCTTCACATAAACCCACCATATTAAATGTCATATTTAGTTACCTGTTGAGTAGAAATATAAGCTATCAAACACTAAATTCCAAATGAAACACAGATCAATCCTTAAAGCTACAAAAGTTATTGGTTTCCTATAATAAACCTTAATCCTTTGTCTGGACTCATCAGAACTTTCTCATATGAGGAGAACTATAAGGGTTGCTTTCACTCACACACACTTGATTGTTGTTAGCCTGTATGTTTTATTGTCTCCAGTGTTTTCTTCACTTGCTTTTATATTTTTGCCTTGGACTTTCTTTCTGGGTTTTGATTGTTTGCTGTCTGCCCTGACATATGCCTTTTGTTGGATTACTCTTTTTGCTTTGCTTTGGATACTTCTATCTGGTCTCATGGCATAAACGCACTGAGACATGAAATACAACCAATAAGTACATATCATCACTGCAGTTTCCAAAAGAAATGAACACTAGAGCCAGTAAAACTCTTGACACCATTTATTCTTTTTTACACAAATGTACAGCGTTTCATATTAATATGCTGGGAGATTTGAGAACTGCTGCTTTTGAGTGTTATCATCACACATATCCAGCTTCATGTGTTTTCATTGACGGTAGGTACTTGAGAGACGAGCAGCTCCGCTTCAATCCTGTGTAACTACGCTTCAACAAAACACTTCAAATCTGTGGAAAAGAGAGTTGAAATGACACGGCTGCTTCAGTAAATGTGTTTATATCAGTTTTGTATTTGTTAACACTATCAGGTAGATTTAGGGTTGGATTTGGTGTATCGAACCTGTGTTTTTGCGCCACCCAGTGGATATTACTCTGTGAAACTGGTATGTAAAAACGCAAAAAGTGCACAGAGGTACATATTTTTATGAGATCAAGTTGGGATATTGTTGTTTGACCAAGCCTGTCTGACTTCACTCTTTAAAACCTTGCATTTGGATTCAATTCCATTGTCATGCCCATTATTATATTATATTATTTTATGTTATTTTATAGATAAGACATTTACTTTGTTCCAAACTTATATCAGTTTCTTTCAGGAAGAAAAAAATAAAAAGTATAATAAACGCTTATTGGTTTTAAGTGTCTCATGCACAAAATGCGATGTGGCAGGTGTGAATATCCGTAAGTGCAAATGAGATTTGACTGCACAGGGTCATTGGAGAGTCTCTAGAGAATCTATTTAGTGTTTTTAAAGTATGAATCCATTCTAGAGTCAGCCTGAAGGAATCAATCACATCCTATGCCCCATTTGTCCTGGCAGTTTGCTGAAAAATGAAGCAATAAAAATAACTGATCATACTTCTGATGGGTTATTGTAGTGAACATGGGCTGGAGATTCTGCTGATTCATCAATTAAACAAGCTCTTTTCGTTGTTATTGTTCACTAGCGTGTGTTGGTGAAGATGTCGGCACACAGGCGGACCGCTGCGGTTGTCATGGAGACATGAGGGTTATCGGTCAGACACACGTGTGAGGATTTAGATGGACATGATACTATAAGAGACACAAGCTGCTTTATCTAGAGCTCAGACCGTCTCTTTCTTTGTTGTTCTTTGATTTAGCTTTATTGAGTGGTTTTGCGGCGGCTCAGTATGCAGACTTAGTGAGCTGTAAATAATGTGTAATTTACCTCTGTCCTTGCTATTTCTGGTGAGGTGACTTTGATTGTCCGGACTGCAGGTCTGACGCTGTTGATTATGTCCAGTTTGCCATCTGCCCTGAGCATTTAGACTGCTTTCACTTCCACATAATGACACCATTAAGCAGGAAAGCCTGACCTGTGCTGCTGCTGCTGCTAACACACACTCATTTCCTAGCATGTCCTCTGATTGATAGTGAGAACAGACTGCATTCAAACACTGATTCAACTGTGAGCATCCACAATGCACTGACCACGATTATATAATCCTTCTAATTATTAGACGATGCAGTCAGTGCATTGAGATGAAATACATATAATACATAAATATCTTAAATACTGTATGATGCAGATGAATGGCTATGCAATTTTTATTTGGCATTTCAGCTGAATCTAGTTTATTAGATTTAGTCAGTCAATTAGTCAATCTAACATGTGTCTCTGGAAACAAGTGATCTTTGACACCGTATTACGTTAATGACAAATTTGTGGACACATGCATGTTTCGGACTTCAGTTCTAGTTTTTGTTTTGAAATAATTGGCTCTGAAGGCTCGGAGTGGTTTGTTGTTGCTAGTGTCATTATTTTTTATATACAGGGTTATCCAGAGGTACAGGTGCGTGAAATCATTCACTTTGCATTCATAGTGTGGCTATTATGACATATCCTCAACTACATTATGGGCAATTAAAGATATAAATATTCATAAGCCTGTATACTAATAAATTGCACTTTTCCGTTTTGTGCTTCGAGAACTAAATTAGGAGGTTTTTCTATTTATTTCACATTGGCTGATTGATCATAATCACCCTGCACATGATAAACATCGAAATATGTTACACTTTACATTTCAAATGACCGTTGTTTTCCACAACTTATACACACACACACACAGGCAGGGAACGATGGGAAAACACCCCCTTTTTAACAACCAGGTTTGAGGCTTTTTCAACAACACACAATAACAAAAAAATGAAGTATACAGCTACGAAATCTGCTCAGACCGACATTTCTAGGCATTCGTTTTCATGACAATAGCCCTATTTATACCTTGTCAGTGCCTCAAGTTAAATTTGGTGAAAGTAAGCTTTGCACAGTGTTGCTGCTCAAGTCAATCTGTTTTTATTTCACTGTTTAATATTTTTATTATTTAGTTTGTTTCATTGGCTTTATGCAATTCTACTAAGGTTATATGTGGACACTTTTGTAGCTGAGCTCATACAGACAACACTGACTAATGATTGGTGGATTAGAAATGTCCATTGGTGTTAGATGCAGTATATGGTGTGGAGCTGCAGGATTGATCTGTGCCGTGGTTCATCACCGCCTCCTGCTGGTGACAGAGGGATCGCTCTGTGACAGTGTTTGTCTCTGCTCTGGCTCTCAGGTCTTCTCGGTATGGTAGCACACATGATGTTCACTACAGCGTTCCAGCTCACCGTCAGTCTGGGTCCGGAGGACTGGAAGCCACAGAACTGGGACTACAGCTGGTCTTACATGTACGTCCACTCATATCATGCTTTCTGTGTCCAGGTTTAACAAGCATTAGAATGAATCCAAAGGGTGCATGTCTTGGGGTTTTTACTGCTTCTGGAAACAATACACTGCAGATGCAAAACCAATATTGACAATGCTCAAAATTCTAATTTAAAATCGCTTTATTGGCGTGACTGCAAAGACACAATATTGCCAAAGCTTGGAAAATATGGGGAGATATATAACAATATAATATAATAAAAATGTACACAATACTTGGTAAATTTAAATAAGTCACCTGTGACTGGTTCATGCAATAATTCCCACCTATTGTGTTTGTGCACGTTCACGTAATTAATACGATTTAATAAGAATGAGACAATTAATTAGAAGACTAATTGAAAAAATTAAGTAAACAAGTCACACTAATTAATACTTAAAATGGCATGCATTCAATATTTACAAAGCTTTGATGACTGATGATCCGAAAAATTCATGTTTTATTATTATTATTATTGTTAAATTGCTATTTTGGAAAAAAAATTGAAATGCTTAAAACACTAACTTGGTGAGATTAATACTTGGCTTTAATAAATAGAATATTGATTCCATTGTTCATATAAAAATTGTTGTTTTTGCTTTCTTTTTCTTATTTAAATTTGATCAAATAAAAAACACTGATATATATATATATATATTACAGATTACAGAAGAGCTTTTTGCAAGTATTAGTTCCAAAACTGGTCTCACATGTCCAAAACCCATCTTTAATAATGCCTGGTAGTTTAATACCTAGTTATAAGACCTTAAAAACCTAATACCTTCTTGACGTTTTTCCTCCAGCTTGGCTTGGAGCTCCTTCACGGCCTGCATGGCCTCCTCCGTCACCACCATCAACAGATACACTAAGACTATTCTGGAGTTCAAACACAAGCGAAGGAATATTGAGAAGAACCTGAAGATCAAGCAGAAGCTGCTGGACCTGGACTCTCCAGACCAGGTGTGGGACATGTACATCAGCTCCGTCCCCAGCACGGCCGAGGAGTTTCTGGACCTGTCCAGTTCTGGACGCAAGCTCTCCACCAACTCAGTCTTCCTGGACCTCAACGACCTGCCGTCTCCACAAGGAGAGGAGTACTGCTAAAGCCCTGTGTCAAGCTCTTCTAGTGTCATTAACAGACTCTGACAGCCGAGGAAGCTTTGCGTTGAGATTATATAACTGTTGCATTTGATGTTGTGCCGTGGTCTGAAGATGATGCTGTGAGTTTTAGTTTGTTATTAATGTCGAACCAGACCTGCAACGAACGAACAACTTTCCTCAATCCTAGAGAATAAAATTCTTCGGAAATATCCCCACACTCATTCTGCCTGCTGCTTTAGATTTGCTTTAGTCATTACCAAATCGATCCTGAGGGTCTTTTTTCTAGATCAGTTCTAATGAGACACAAATTACATTGCTGAGTGCCTTTGTTTGTGCTATTGATCTTGGTTATTTAACCATAGCATGCAAAAGGCCTGGAACAGTTGATTTTGTAGCCTATTTGATCATCCTTAATAATCTCAACACGTATCAAATTATGCTCTTTCATTTAGCTTTGTTTCATTAACTCATCAGCTCTAACTATAAATGAAAAATCAATAAACCGTCGAAAGAGTCTCTGTACTGCCAAGATGCACTGTTTACATTTTATGTGCAATAATGAATGCAACATTAAATACTTTTTTTACAGTAATGTACACTCCTTCTAGACTATATGTGTAAAATGCATGTCAGCTTAGGTTAATTTTTGTATTTGATATCTCTCATAAGTGAGCTGTTTGCTGTATTCATCAGTTTGGTTTAGTAGGTTGTTTTTATTCATTTGATTTCTTTGACTTTATGTTGGTGAAATGTATATTACGTCTTCTACAAACACAAAAGTAATAACTATATTAAATCAATGCATTATCATATTAATAATAATAAAGAGAACCTTTATAATCCGAAATCGTGCCTTTTTCTCACGTTTCATTTTTTGCATAGACACACTTTGTCCAGAGGGTGTCGCTATACACAGTGTTTTATCTACAGTATAGAAGGGAGCTGAACCGACTGACCTCACACTGCTAGAGACAATGAGATTTGGATTTCTCTTCTTTCCTATTTCTTTCTTTTTATCAAAGGAAAATTAGTCAAACGTGACTTGAACTTGTGTTTATTGACGTCTTCTGCTGTTGAAACAACATACATTTGATGTTCAGTCATGTTTTATTTCATGCTACTAAAGAGGAAGAGGTGAATGGTTCATGTGCTGCTTGAAGCTTAAAAACTGGAAGTGCAGAGCCATTCAGCACCAGATCTCACACTGATTGTAAGCAGTGCTCAATTTACTCATATTAACATAGTGCATATTGATTTACCCTTTGATGAAACTATCTTAAATTACAGAAATGACAGTAGAAATAAATAACAGTAGAGAGAAATAAAGGTTCTTTTGAACTTTATATTCATCAAAGCATCCTGAAAAATAAAATGTATGATGGTTTCCACAACTAATATGTAGCCGCACTGATAATAATCAGTATCAAAATAAGCATATTAGTATGCTTTCTAAAGGATATCATGATGCTGAAAATTCATTTTGTTGGATTTTGTTGACATGATACAATTAATCATTTTATTTCAGAATTATGTGAAACATAAAATAGACAAACGGTAAAGAAATATGAACATTTATATTACATTTACCAAATTTAGGGATCAAACAGAGCAAGAAGAGCTACACAGGAACTTCAAATAATTTATTGGTTTCTAATAGGCTGCATTTCAGACTAGTGCAAATTCATGCATGCAGAGGGGAAATTCACAAGGACCGGCCTCATCTGCATATTATCCACATTTGAACCAATTACCCATTTGAGCTACTGGATGTAGTGATTGTAGTCACAGAGGCCCTACAATGTGTCTTTCTGTTCAGTGTAAATACTGCAACAGTGTGTCAATGCTACACGGTTTATTTCAAATCCAGGCTCTTTCTGCTCAAACATGATTGAAGCTTGACTTAGCAACCATAAAAAAAAGACAGCAAAATGGCAAGAGCAGAAAAGTGCTACTTTAACCGATGATTTAAGGTCATTTCTATCAGTTCTCTCAAACTGAGTCACACCGGCGGTCTGAAAAGACTACTGTAACCCCAAGCGCTCAGACCTCCATTCATCTGGCAGACGCATCGATTTGAACAGCTATGGAGTCGCTGACCATCCTAGGATATCGTTTTTCACTTCGATCACATTTTAGAGCAACTCGGTTAAATCTTATGCCTAGTGCCCAAAAAATCAACCTCAGTATGGAGCCGTATGCAGTGGTCAATAAAAGGTCATTGCCATCCAAAGTCCATGCCTGCCATTTGGTAGAACTTGAGGTTGTGAGGCTGGTAGAATTCCCTCAGTTTCTGAATGACCTCCGGGTGGATTTTAGGATGCGTTCGGCCTTTGGTTTTGCCCAGACAGTGGGGTTTGCTACTCCCTTCTGGCTTTTTGAGGCAAGGGAAGCCCTTGGTCTTGTTGAAGTAGAAGTGTTTATCTGTGATGATCCTCTGCAGGCCGAGGAAGTCCTGCACCCGGCCCAACTCGCCCGCCGGGTCGCTTATCAGCCTCTCGCCGTGGACAAAATGGATCTGCGAGAGTGGAAAGTAGGCCAGCCATCGCTCCAGGTGTCTGGCGTACAGGCCGATGTACAGCGGGCTCCAGAGAGAGTCTATGTGTCCCGTGGAGCGGTTCTTGAATGTCAGGCTCTCGAAGCTGGGGATGTCAGGCGTCTTGGAGATGATCTGGGTGTAGTCTGAAATGGCGCGGGTGATGGGGTCCCGGACCACCACGATCAGCTTGATGTTGCGTGACATGGCGTGGATGCGGCCCGGCGTCTCTGGAGAGACAAAGTATCTGGGTGTTTTCTCCATTACGATCTGCCCATTGAGGGCTTTAGGCATCATGCTCCTAGAAAATAAGAAGAGCAGGGATACTTGATCAGGCCTACTTCTCCAACAGAAATTCTGCCTTGTTTTGAGTCCATTTATATTGAAGATGCATTCTCTAGAAATGCCTTTTTATTCTGTTTTTAAATGTTTGTTTTTTTACTGAGAAAATTTATCTTATCAATCTTAACAAGAGTTTTTTTTTTATCAAACAAGGTTATCATAACTAAAACTAAAACTAAAGTGAGATAAAACATTACTATAATAACTACATTTACTTAAGCAAGAGCAAATAGTATACTTTTGGTTTAGTTTAACTTAATGTAGGCTATGAAAATGAATAAAACTGAAATAAACATGAATGAATAAAACAGAATTACAAGTATAACTAAAATTAAAAATGTTGAAAATGTAAAACTAATTTAGAATATCAAATGTTTTACTGTAAGAAAACACATTTTATTCTGATATGTGACCCTGGACAACAACAACAGTCGTAAGTGTTAATTTTCCGAAATTGAGATTTATACATGATCTGAAAGCTGAATAAATAAGCGCCCCATTGATGTATGATTTGGATGGATAGGGCAATATTTGACCGAAATACAACTATATGAACATCTGGAATCTGAGGATACAGAAAAATCGGAAAATCAGAAATTGACTAAATATCTTCATGAAACATGATCTTTACTTACTATCCTAAGGATTTTTGTCAAAAAAATAAAATAAATAATTTTGACCCATACACTGTATTTTTGGCTATTGCTATAAATACACCCCAGCGACTTAAGACTGGTTTTATGGTCCAGGGTCACATATGCATTTACATTAAATACATACATATTAATACTGTAAGTGATGGAAAATGGAAAAGTAAATTACTTCTGCTGCTCAAAATGTACTTCACAATTAAACAGGGTGTATAAAATGATGTTTTATGATTGCACATGGATTCTTTTGGTACAATGAGGAAGAAATATATATTACTTGTAGTACATTGTGTACTATTCAATACAATGTAAAACGCTTTTCTTATATAACCTTTATTATTGTGTAAAAAATGATTAAAAAAACTTAATTAAAAGCACAGCCTAAAAAAGTTTTTCCTAGCTGAATACATTTTAAATCAAACAAATGAGAATTACATTTGAAACAGTCCCTTCAGATGTCTAAATAGCAAGGTTATTACCAATAACTTAAATTAAAACCATAAAAATGTAATATTTAAATATAATAAATATCAACTGAAATAAAACCAATAAAAAACATAAAACGTTCTTTATTTCAGCAATAGTTGTATAGTTTATTTCAGCATATTTGTTTATTGGGTTAAAGCAAATAATTGAAATACAGCTGCTTACTCTTTGCAGTTTTGAGCTGTAATCTGATTACCAATGAAGAAGAGTTAGGAAAGTCCTCAAGTAAAGTAGACTTGCTTTAGAAACTTACTTTTCCTTCCCTACCACCATCAATCTTCCGTTTCCACAGATCTGTTTTACTTAAGAGCTGGATCGCGACTGCCAGCCCGGTATTGATCATCTAAATCACATCACGCCCCCAGCGGCGGCAGAAGAGGCTCTGCGGCCCGGAGCACATGACCTAATGAGGTGACACGGAGCAGATCAGCCCGGGCCACACGCTCCACTGTGCCTCTTATTGGCTGTAAATGAGAAGTCAGCCAGCTCTGAATGTGCATCAGTAATGCTGCTTATCGTGCAGATGTGCAGCCGGCATCAATCACGGCGGGTTACCAACATACACGAGAAAACAAATGGAATGTGCGCATGTCTTTCTTAGCGTTGGCAGATGGGACTCATTTGTTTTAAGTGGCTCACAGGCGCTTCAGCTTTAATGGTCCACCTGCACCCCACCTGCCTTTACACCACCACAACTAATGCCTGTTTATACAGGGACTGCAAGAACAAATCTGTCAAGCTCTGAGAAGTCAAATAGACGTGAGTTGGTTCTAACAACAAGAACTGAGAGTCAAATGGCAGAACAAAGCAGTTTACAAAGTAAAGAATGAAGAAGGAGCTCAGATTAAACCAAATACTTCTGTGGTAATCAAGCCTACCTGGTCTCATGGCATAAACGTACCTGGGTGCACTTTTTAGTTAGGCACGAAATACGTAAGAATAAGTACATATCACTGCAGTTTCCAGAAGAACTGAACACTAGAGGCAGTAAAACACCTTTTATTCCTTTTCACATTAATTTACAGAGTTTCGATTAATAAAGTGTAATTCTGGGAGATTTGAAAAATGCTGCTTATGAGTGTTATCATCACACATATCCAGCTTCATATCTATGTGTTTTCATACACGGTAGGTTTGTTCGGTAGTTCAATCCTGTGTGGCTACGCTTCAACAAAACACTTTAAATCTGTGGAAAAGGAAGCTGGAATGACACGGTTGCATCAACAAATGTGTTTTTATATCAGTTTTGTATTTGTTAACACGGGTAGGTTTAGGGCTGCATTTGGTGTAGGGCATGATTTTTAGCAACAGTCCTGGATATTTCAATTCTGAACCGCTGCGATGCATACCTATATCAGCATAATAAATATGCCAGGGGTCACGTATTGAACCTGTGTTTTAGAGTCACTCAGTGGACATTTCTCTTTGAAACTGCGGCAAGTTGCACAAAAAGTGCACAGAGGTACATATTTTTATATGACCAGGTTGAATAAAAACCATTAAATATGAGGATTCCAATTCTGTTCTCAGAAGATAAAAAACACACCTGGCGATTAAAGCTAATTCTGATTCTTCTAAAACTGAATGAGGAATAAAAAACAGAACTCTCAGAACTCAAAACCAAAAATGATTGCCACCACGCTACAAAAAAAAGGTTGATTCGAAATTTCTGCTTGCAAAATGCATGAAAGCAAGACATTTACATGTCAGTGATGCCTATTAAGGGATCAGAAACTTGGCCAATTAGAAAAATAAGCAGTATAAGTGCTGTTGATGAACAAATTTCGGGAGGAACGCACACGCATGATTAGCTTTTTTCAGTTTTTCAGTTTTTGTCATCATGGCTGGAATCGCATTTTCTAATCAATCCAATCCCGTCTCGTCCAATCAAAATCGTAAGCTTTCCCCTTAAATAAGCTCGCTACCTTCCCTCCCTTATCTTGTTATGCTTCTCAGCCTCATTCCTCGTCTTCCTATCAGGGGGGGCTAGCGGAGTTCGAGACAGACGCCAAGCTCAGCCCTCGCTAGTGTTCAAACAACTAGGGCTTGGTGTTTGCCGACCTTCCGGCTCGCCTCCTGGACAGCACGCCAAACTCGCTTTAATTGTTTATCAATTGGACGCACAAATTCATGAAATCAGTATTAGTCATTTTGGCAATTTTGTAAAGACAAACTTTGATTGATGGCTTGGCAAAAATTATGAGGGAAAATGTAAAAGGTTTTAGGTTTAATAACATAATAAAAGTCCATCTCCCGCTGTCCTGTCATATCAAAATCACCCCACGTATTTGTTTAGAGCTGTTGCTGGCTTGTGCTTGATTTGTGCATTTTTCTCTCCTGACTCAGGCCGCACAACCTTTTCTTTGGAGGAAGTGTTAGTATGACCTCAATTTCATTCAAAATGTTTTGTTTTGCACAAACACGCAGATTTTGTGTTTTCAAGATGGTAACTGATGGATGAGTGGTGTGGATTATTGTGATGCTGTTTGGACGCTCATTCTGACGGCACCCATTCACTGCAGAGCATCCATTGCTGAGCAAGTGATGCAATGCTACATTTCTCCAAATCTGATGCAGAAACAAACTGATCCACATCTTGGATGGCCTGAGGGTGACTTCATTTTCAGCAAATCTTTCTATTTCAGGCTCAAGTCTAAAGCAAAAATATGATAAACATGAACATTTATAAAATGACAATATAATTATGTAAAATATGCTATTTTATAACAAGGCTTTTATTAACATTACAAGTAGACAAGTAATTATGGAATTCCAAGCTATCAGGCTTACTAACATAATCAAGGACGCCTTTTAAATGTATGAGGCTCAGTGGGTCAGAACCAGACTGCATTTGATCAAAGAGATGACAAAGACATACTGTCCGTCATGCTGTTCAGATGGGACACTGAGGATGGGCCATATGATGCCTCTAGTGTCCTCTGGCAGGAGACAGACTCACATCGCTGTGCCAGCCGTCCTATCGATACAGCACCACGTCAGCCATGCCAATCCCAGACCTCCCTGCATTATCAATGACTTCATCTGAGAAAGCACTTAGCCTAAAGACTTCCCTGTTTACCTATGCCTATTATGGGGCCAGCAAGTCTATTAGATCCCACCATTAATTATTCACTTGCTTCAAGAGATGTGACCGCTTCGTACTTGCATGTGCTGCTGAGAGTTTGTCCTCCAGCTAATGCAAGGATTTCTGATGTCCACTGACCACTGAACATTACGGGTTACAGAGGAATGTGTTCAATAACACGGAATATGGGTCAATGCTTATTTTTTACTCTATTAACTTATAACAATACTATATTATTATTTAATATACAATAATATTTAAAAACGGTAAAAAATGCAATTCATATTTACCGTGCACCTAAATTTTTGAATTGTTTTATATCTTTGGGAGCATAAAGTGAAAAATATCAGGGTGATATTGTACCTTAATAACATAAAAGAGTCTTGAAAGAATGCAATTCTTTGAATGAAATCTTTTTAAGTATTGTCTTTGAATATTATTATTTCTTAGAGAAAAGCCCAAAGCTGCTTTGCTGCATATTAGATATCTGAAAAACATTTTATTAGCAGGAAATGTTGTGTCAAATAAGTCTCATAAAACAAAATAAAATACAATGGGACTTTTAATGACATCTGTGAGTGCAAAAAAACATCAATGATGTTTTTTAATTGATAATTTTATGTTTTTTTTTAAATGTTTTACTTTGAAAAGATACCTTTGAAAAACGACGGGGATAAATAAATGAAGCGTTTATTTGCAAAAACAGAATCACACTTTTTATTATGTTATAATGTTTTATTGTGTTAGTCAGCTGTATTTATTAATGATTTTTAAGAATCATTAATATAGAATATAGAATATAGAATAGAATAACCCACCTGCAGTTTTATTGAGATGTATACTGATATTTTGCTAGATTTCTAGCATTTCTAGATTTCTTTCTTTTTTATGAATATTTGTCCACAATATTTGTTCACAATTCTTATTTGCTTTAAATAAATTGAGACAAACTAAGATACCGATCCAAAGGAACATCAGTTTAATTCAGATTAGCCTGTGAGTTGAAGTCAGTAATTGCATCTTATACTGAATGTATGCTTGCTCGTGAGAATCTGTGTAAAACAAATGCTTGAATTGGCTGAATGATTAGCTTAAGACTTTACATATACTAGACACATCTTTACAGAATCCAACACAAAGCCAGGCCTGATTCAGAACAGGTAGGTCTTTGTTAGTTAGATGTTGACAGAACCTGAAGATCAATCTAAGCAGTATGGATTGTCTGTAAGCGTTGAAGCGGCTTCATTGTTTGGCTCATTGCTCTGTGTTGTCCAATCCCAGCAGCCCACAGGAGCCGGTGGATAGGTCTCCCCTAATTGAGGCTGCATTTGGCCGGGCCTCTCTGAGGTATCCTGAATAAACCAAATGGTGCCGTGAGTATTGATCATGATGGGGGTATGGTAATGCGGGCCTCAGCTGCTGTGGGTGGCAGGTGGAGTTTGTAGATGGGCCACTCTGTGGCCTCATCAGCAGCTTGCTGTGCACAAACAGATGTGAGGCAATTACCCTGTCTTCTGCAATGGACGTAATAAGAATTTTTTCATTCCAATGAATCTGTTTAATGGGATGATGAAGCCTTTCGGTTTTTCAGTGAGCAGAACATTTAAAAATATATATGAAATTGGTCAAATATTCCTATACATAGAAAAACTGGTCAGAAATTTCTAGTAAATTTCACTAATAGTTACAAAGGAATGGCAAGTAACACATTAAATTCAACATGAAATTTTAAGTAGACGTAACTAAATTTTATTTTCTCATAAATTCCCATCCGTCAAAAATGTTTTGAACTGACTGAACTAAGTTGTGAAAATTAAAATGTGGTCAGGTTATGAAAAAAATAAACATTTTAATGATATAATTTTTTTTTTATTAAATTCTGCAATATGAGCTTGCAGTAAGACAATGGAGATTAGGAAGTGTGTGTGTGTGTGTGTGTGTGTGTGTGTGTTTGGGCCCAACCATCCGTTTCTTTGCATATAGAGGCCATTAAAGAGCCAGTCAGTTGTAACTGTGCCCTGTCCACTTCCCAGAAACATCCATCATCGAGGGGCTCAGACGCCAGATCCCCATTCCCACTCCCCTGAGACACCTAATGAGAGCTGAATTACCATTGGACCATCTAGCCTTATGTTGATTCCATAAACTACAGTTTACTCGCACCAATACAGACACCTGGCCAAGATAAACACAAACATTTCCCACCGGACTCTCACGTTATAACATCAGGCATCTATTTTATGCAGCAATGCATACGATAACTCACAATCAGATCTGGATCTTGTAGTACAACTCGTGTGTTTGTACAAAAAGCACTTAAAAGTTGCAAAATCTCATCAAGCTCTTGTACTCCTCTATTAATATCACTGTCCTATTCAGCAGCAGTATTTTGATGAGTCTATGTCCTTGTGAAGTAGATGCACTGCTCATATAGAAAGTGCATTAATAATTAATGGCCTCCAAAAAGCTCCTCTTGGGACAAGCCTATGAAATGCTATAAAGGCATGTCTCATTTCTGTATTACAAAACAAACTCATTACGCTTTGTTGGCGTGTAAGCATACGCATAAAAAAACCCTCTTGCCAAAATCAAGGTTTGGCTGCGGATACAAGGGTGTGAATTTAAATGGCCATTTTAATGACCGCTCCATGAATTGCAAATGAATTCCGATAATGTGATGACATCAGATGCAAACCAAATTACAGCGCGTGACGCAGCAATATTATCACAGCGAACGTGCATTCCAGAGGAAATGAAGAGAAACACGCTGCTTATTTTACCAGACGGTTCCAGGAAATTGGTTTTGAGAGTTTGGGTTCGGCTCGGCTGTCCCTCTAGTACTTCTGAATCAATATATTGATGCTTTTCAGGCTTCAAAACCTGCAAATGTGTGTTTCAGAGCTCCCACGTGATGGCTAATGTTTAGATCTCAAATATTGTTCCAGACCTATTGAGGGTGACTTACAGCAAATAGATTTCTTTAAAGGAAAGTGGCAGTATTGGCATTTGAAACTTGAACTCAGGGTCTCAGCAGAATAAAACCTCTTGCTAATTGTAACTGAATCTAACCAGTTTAATTCTAGCGTGAAGGTCAAGCATTGGCGCCAATCAATCGTAGAAACACTATAAGGACAAAACTCCATCTATCACCTCGGCCTTGTTCCAGATCTTATCCGAGCTTTTCTGCCATTTGTTTTGATCTGAATTGAGATTGCAAAACCAGCACCCCACCCCCCCAAACCTACACCTACAGATTTAATCTGCGCCTGATAACAAGATTAATGACCGGTCCATTCCATTAGACCCGAATAAGTCAGCATGGACAGATTCCAGGATCCGCGTTTGGCCGCTTATCTGTGGGTTCTCTGACCATATGAAGTCCCTGGCGGAGATCATTATGTTTGGTGGAAAATGTGACTCGGGTTAAAGATCAATTGACAGGTCTCACAATGATGTCAAGTGGGCCGTCATGCTGTGAGGTCCATCTGGTCCCGGGAAGATGACAATCTGCCTGCTCCCGGCTCGTTCCTCTGAGCAGAACGCTGGGGAGTTATGTGCAGAACACAAAGGAATATCAAAGCAATATGCTTACAGGCAAACAACAACCATGGAAGTGTTTCAGATGAGCGTTTAATGTCGCCGCAGACACGAAGCGAGCTGATTGCGAATTGACAAAACAATCAATCAGCCGCTTAAAAGGTAAGTAATTGAGTTTTGCCGACTCTCTGAACAGTTCAAAGGCAGTGTGACAAACCATAAAATTGAGAGCGAGACTTTAATGAGGATCCGGACTGAATCTCCAATGGGCTTGTTGATCAACCTGCCACTCTTAGTTCTAGACAAGCAAATAAATACCTGATTGACATGATGCCTACACTCACAGAAATAAAGGTACAAAAGCTGTCACTGGGGCGGTACCTTTTCAAACAGCACACTTTTGTACCTATAAGGTTCACATATGTACACTTTAAGTACTTTATGTACCTTTAAGGTACCAAAATTGACTATTTAGGTACAAACATGTCCCTTTATTTCTGAGAGTGTAAGAGCGCAAGGCCTATCCCTATTCCCTATCCGCCAAATTTGCCAGACACTTTTCAAGACATATTTAAAATGCAGCAGTCGACACACAAGTGTTCTCAATATAAAGGAACATCTGGCAACAGCTTCAGAGATGATTAACACTGCCAACTATCCAGCCCTACTTCAGTGGATTGCGATAGCCAGATGGTATTATTGTTTTCACTCAAACCTTTAGGAATATCATAATATGGCCTAGTGTTATACTGATACCACGCCTCAATAAAATAAATTGCACTGAGGTCACACAGTGGTGAAATTCTCACTTTCTGGAAGCTTGTGCAAATGTAACAGCGCCTGTCAACATATTGCATCATAATATAAAGCAATGTAGTACAACAAAAGCTGTTCTAAAGAATTTCTGCATGCAAAGATGCATAACTGTCTGGGAAGGTGTAAGTACACTGTAAATAAAATATGTGACTTTGTATCGTATCCGTGGATGACAGCTGATGCTTCAGAGGAACCGGTATGCAGTGCAGTGCATGAATAATGCAGTTGCATTTTACTTTGACCATGCACTGGTTTAGTTTGCTCTTCCAGTCTTTGTTGTTCTTTTGTTGTTACTTTGACTAATTGGTTTGTAACACTTTATTGATTGATTGATTTTAAGTATTTCCCCATTCAATCATTTAAATTTGAAATGTTTCTGGCAAGCATTTTGCCTTTTCATTTTGATAGTAGAGCCCGACCGATTTATCGGCAGGCTGATATTATTGGCCGATATAAGGCATTTTCCAAACTATCGGCATTTATAATGGCCGATAAATTAATATTTGAAAAATAAAATAAAAACGGACGAAACACCCTTACTGGTAAATTTGATTTGGTTGTTGTTGTTATTGTGTTTTTGTTCAAAGGACTTCAAATTTTCATATCTAAAGTGTCTATTTTTCTACATTTTATTTATCAGAACTTTAATATATTTTGCTGTTCCTCTGTTCCGTTGTGACAATAATATTTTAGTGGCTACAAATAACTATTCTTGTACTAAACCCTGCCTCTGCTGGACTGGAGCTATTGAGGATTGACTGATTCAGTACACTACCTCATATACTGCTAGCAATTTATATTTTGCTTCTGTTGATATTTATCAGAACTTAACAGAATTTGTCTCCAGTCTTATTCAAAGTTATATTTATTAAGCTTACCAAGTCTTTTACCAAGGGGTTACTTTGATTTGGTTGTTGTTGTTGTTTTTGTGTTTTTTCACTTAAAGGACTTTACGTAAGTTTTTATTTTTATAAAAAAAATTTTATCAGAACTTTAATATATTTTGATGTTCCTCTCTTTTCTGTTGTGACAATAAAAGAAACAAGTTTTTTTTGAATGCATTATTATATCATGTTAGTTAAAACTCATAAATAACTACAAATAACTATTTTAGGGAAATCTGTCAATGTTTTGTTTCTGAAATGTAAAAAATAGCCGATATATCGGATTTTAAAACCAACAAACATTTGTGTCGGTATCAGCCTTCAGAATCCTTTATCGGTCGGGCTCTACTTGATAGGACAGTTAATTGACAGGAACCAGCGGGTAGGTGGGGGTTGGATAAGGACTGGAACTTGGGATGTTTTTTTGTTTGTTTTTGGTACAGTTTTGTAAGTGATGCGGTACACTATCCACAGCCAATCACTAAACTTTGCTTCTTTTCTCCGTGTAATGCAATAACACCAGGTCATTAGCAGATAAAGATCTCACCCAATGCAATAAAAAAAAGTGGGTGCATATAATGATATAGCATGCTCTAATGTCACAGAAGTCCGAATGCATTGTTTAATTTGACTTTAAAGCGCTAACTACAACGACATGCTTTCTCAATATCACCTGTACCAGCCGAGTCCTCGCATGTAGTGCCTGTCAAAGAAGTGCGGTTCGGACCCCAGCGCTCGGATGTCCGGATGAAGCCTCAGGAACTCCAGCAGCGCGCGCGTGCCTCCCTTCTTCACTCCGATGATGAGGGCGTCCGGGAGGCGCCGGCTCGCCGTCCAGTCCTTCCCTGAGCTGTTTGCATCCACGCTATCATCCGCCACATAATCAGGCGCAGTCAATATCTCTCTCAGCACAGTCTTATTATACCATCCCAGCGGAGAGTTCTGCGAACTGTCCACCAAGTCCGGCCCGCAGCATCCCAGCAGAAAGTAGAGGATGGAGACGCAGATAATGCTGAAAGAAAACATAATGACTAGTTTTTGCAAGAGTCTCCGGAGGTCCAGAGGCGCGTTGTTAAAAGTTGCCATCCCTTTGAGGATGCTCTGCAGACGGCCATTCTCTTCAGGACTTTATTCGCTTCACTTTGACCAGCTGGAAGCCAAAAGCGCGAATGACAGCGGGAGCATCCCGTTCCGAGCGCCTCGAGGAGCGGCATTCCTCAACAAAACCCCCGAGTGTCATCGTGTCAGAGGGAGATCGAGGGGGCTCGTACTTCCATGCTTTGCGCGGACTGTAGAAACAGAGCTTGTAATATCCGTGCAGGAGAGGGAAGATGCGACTGTCCCGGGAGGATTCCTGAAACCTCTCTCATTCATTCATGAAAGTGCGCGAGGCTCTCCAGCAGAGTTTGATTGGAGGGTGAAGGCTGAAGGCGGGTTTAAAGCTGCTCTACTCATACATCAGATGAGCATGGGGTGAAATATGGCATGCATTATTTTGCCATTATTTGGCCACAGTGGTGTGCATTAATATTTGCTCTGCTTATAATAACAGCAGGGTTGTTTATCTCAGAAAAGTGAAAAGAATGGAAACAAACAAGAACTCAAAGAAATGCATAAAAAAGTAGATGTGCAATGAAATGTAGTGCAGTTCAAAAGTTTTGTGAATGTTTAAATATAGTAAAACAGAGCAGAAGATGTCACGCTTTTTACTTCGGGGAACATTTTGTTTCTGAAGCTCGCACCTGTCACCGCATTAAATGGGGTAATTTCTCACAGTGAAACCTGACAGGGAAACAAAAAGAAAATATGGATTACTTTAATTGTTTAAATAAAATACAGTATTCATTTATAACACATTGTTTTCACTAAAATGTGACAACATGCTTGGAAGAAAATCAAAGGAAATATCAGAGCGATGGCAAAGTGCAGAACTTCACAATAAAATATATCCAGTTGTTTGGACGAAAAATTATATTTTAACATTCTTGCTTTCCTTTTCAAGAGCATTGTTTAATTTGTATATTTCCACAATTATAGTAAATGTTTTTGTTTGTTTTGTTTTGTTTCTTACATTTTTATTGAAAAACAGACATGGAATATACAATTTCAGTTATCCAGGTAAAGGAAGTTTAGGCTAAGACAGATATATCCTCATATTTCCAAATCCAAAATTGCAACTCATATCAATCAGTAGAGTGAGAGGTATGTTCTTCCAGGATAATGTTACTAAACATCTTAATAATTGAAGAAATTAGTGATATAATATTTTGCCAGATTAGCTTAATCACCTCCCTTTATGTTTTTGGCTTCTGAAACATGTATCTGGGATGTTTGGGTATTTAACTTTTCAGGGGTGACATAAGTATACATTATCCAGTTGTATTGGCTTTGCTTAAATAGTATTTATTGACAAATTCTGGGCTTTAACACGTACTCACTCTTTTCTAAATCTGACCGCTCATATTGCAAATCTATACCCAAGCTTCACAGATATGGTAAATTATTGCCACTTTTGAATGCACTGTCCTATTTCAATTTTCAGAGATGAGTTTTCATTTTTACAATCAGCTACGACAATACTAGACTAAATTTAACTGTGCTACACGATCATAAACCCTAGAAATGAGCTAAATAAATGAAACATTATTGTGCTTTTTATGGAAGCCCCCCTGATCCATATCACAATTTTTTGTGCATAATGACTTAAATTTAGTTATGGTATGGCTTCAGCATTCAAGGCATCAAAACATTCACGTTTCTGCATGACTCCTCAGACCTCCAACAGAGCAAAGGCCTCTTTCTGTGACCCTCGACCAGATCCTCGTAATCTAACCATCCTTTGTAACCGTTTCAAGATGTCAGGCGGGTGTTCTTGATCTCTTAATTGGTTTGGCATGTAGTCCAGTAATCAGATCAGCACAGTAAAGCTGGTGATCACATTACTTCACACAGGCATATGAGGACAATGTTTGCGCTCTCCGTTAGAAAGCATCTGCAGAAACTTTATTACATACGGCTGTTATTTTTAGGACACTATCATTAATGTACAGGCACCAGACGACAAACAAAGTGCTGGACAGGGCAGATATACCCTGCAAAAGATGACTTCAGTAATGCTATATTAAATAAACACTGAAAGTGTTTCATAGCTTTACAGTTCTGTTATTTATTGCATTACGCTTAATGATTCTTTTGCATCATGACAGCATCAGGGTAAGTGCATTACATGACCATTTTGTGGTGATTTGTCTGGTTCATGTTGTGATTTATTTCTCCCATCTTCAAAGTGCAGATGTGACCGGGGTCAAAAGGTTAAACGTGGCCTCTCTTTAAAAGAGCCATATTAGAAGAGCCACACTTAGTCATTCACCAAAATGTTGTTGTTTTTCTTCAAATCTATACTAATATAATAACACTTAATGATAATGTATGACATAGTATAAATATAATATAATACAACGCAAATATAATGATCCCATTTGTTTTAGATGCCTTTCAACCACTTTTGTCTGTATAATCATCATATCTAAAGGAGATTGCATGATCGAAAACAATCATTTTTCTATGCGTATTTTTCAAAAATGCATTTAGATGTTAAGTCTTGATTTAAAGAGTCAATTTTTATTAATTTTATTTTTATTTCCATATTTATCTTTAAAATAAATTATACATTAAAGTTATATACTGATAAGATCTTTCAGAAGGTTAATTGCAATTAATCACATCCAAAATAAGTCTGTGTTTACATTATATTTGTCTGTGTACTGTGTATATCTATTATGTATATATACATACACACATCATATGTAAATATTTCGATAATATTTATGTTTTTACATTTATATATATTCATTTATATTTTATATAAATATATTTAATATATAAATATTTTTCATCAATTTATACATGCATGTGTTTGTAATTGCATAAACTTAATAAATATACACAGTGTACACAAATATATAATGTAAACAAAAACTTTTATTATGGATGCAATCTAATATAATTATGATTATATTAAAATTAGGAATTATTTAATTTTATAAACATACTAAAAAAATGCATTAAATGATTATAAAATTAACAAAAAGTGAAAGTGAAGAAAAAAGTAGAGCTGTTTAAATCATAGTTTATCACCTGAATGCATTGGTAAGTGGCATGGTAGTATATCTGGCTGGATTTACCTGTTTGTTTTATCAATTTAACTTGTTTTCAAGGATCAGAGAACAAGGTCGCTCTAGTCAGTCCAAGCAATTGCACGTCTTCTCTGTGCAGTCCAAGAACGGATTGCTGGATGATGAAGTAGCCATCTATAAAAATGTGACCCCTGGGTCAGGGCCAGTGAGCAGCAAGACTGATTTATTTCCTTCAGGCCAGAAAACACTGTTTTCATGAAAGTATAACGAGCAGCAGAGCTTTATTAAGCGTGCGGAGCCATACCTGGCTCGCCGTTCTTGAAATGTTCAAATAAGAAATAATTGCTTTGTTCGCTGGCTGCCTTTCATTTTCTGCTGTGAGCAGGCAACGCACGCCCAAACAAAATCTGTATCCCGGCTTGTTTTCCGAGAGATATATGCTGTTGTTTGCATCGAGAGGCAGTAAGATAAAGTTGCAGACAAAACCTTTCAATCTTTTGAAGGATGGAGCGGCCTGCCATAATTGCACAGAGGGCAGACTGAAATACCATTAGAATAGCGCCTTTCTACATTCAGACGCTCGCTTGGCAATTGACAGTCTATTATTCATCATGGATTAATGTTGTATGTAACAGGGATGAGGAAAACGAAGCACAGTTTGATGATGTCACAATGAGCACAATGAAAATATAATGGCTAGCTTTGCATTAAAACATCACGGCTTCATTTGTCGCTCAAAATAAACAGGCCTTTTCTACTTTCAAACTTTCTTCTCAAAGTCATTCGAGGGAAATCACTGCAGATAAAGTGAAGACAAGCGCTTCATGAATTAACCAATGAATTGGCATCTCTAACTGGGCACCATGCAATATGGAAAAGCAGCTAAAAACAAACCGACAGCCTGGTGACAAGTGTGCTTAATGATGAGCTCGGACATTAATATTTCAGACGTCAAGGCTCTCATGTCATACATTACTGAAAACATCCTCACTATGCTTTGTTGATCCCTGTAATCCTTTCGCACTGCCGCAAGAAACCCCTTAAAGTCTTATCACCCAAAAATTGAAAAAAGTCATCGTTTACAAACTTGACCTGATCCGATATTAATCACTTCTTTTGTGGTAAACAAAAGGATTATTCGAAAAAAATATTCTGGATGACCTTGTAAAATCAAGTTACTTCAGCACTTTATACATTACAGGGCTGAGTTTTTCATTTAAAGGAGTCATCGGGAGCCCATTTTTAACAAGCTGATCTGATTCTTTAGGGTCTTAATGGAAAGTCTTTAACATAATTTGGTTTAAATTTCCCAGTGGTTGTGTAACAAACACCTATTTACCTCTTCTTTAAAAAAACTGTTTTGCTGTATTTACCTTTAAATGCTAATGAGCTGGACTCGCTCCGCCCCTCTCTTCTGTGGGGGTTTCTCTACTTTAGCCACATTTAGCAACACTTAGCTGCATTAAGCCATGAAACTTGCTAACTAGCACATTTTTAGGAGATGCGCTTTACAAAGATTCCAACCTGATCTCACGGCAATTCGTACATATTTTACGAGGTGGCTAATTCGTACGAGTTTGTACAATCTCACTCTATTAAGAGGTGATTTTTTTATTCTAAATCATACGTATTTTACGAGATGCCAATTCGTATGAATTTGTACGAATGACCTAAACATAACTCCGCCCCTAAACCTACCCATCACATGGTTTTTAGACAGTGAGGTTGTACGAATTAGTACGAATTGGAACAAATTTGGCACATCGTATGAATATATACAAATGACTTGTGAGACTGTGTTGAAGATTCATAAAAAAAAGCTATTACTCACCTCATCTGTGAGGCTCACTGTAAAAAAATCCTGTAGAAATTACAGTATTACTGTACAACGGAAATCAAAGTAGTGGTAATAACAAATGTTTGTCATTTCTGGGTGAACCCTCTATTGAAAGATCTTTAAACCTTCACCTAGGCAATAAAAAAAGCTTTTAAAACATTGTGAAAATGGATGCTTTGAATGCCCACAGAACATTAAGAAGTAATGTTTGCATAACGTAATGGGAATTTTATTCGAGCATTTGTGAGCTGAGTGTGAGCACAGACAGGTTGTGGATGTGTTTGCTGTAAGCTGGAGTGAGAGGTGTGAGGCAGATTATTGGATCAAGTGCTTTTGTGTTTCAGTGTTGGAGCATACCGCAGTCTCTGCTCCTGCTTCTGCTTCTGGCTGCTGCTAAAATCAGCAAGCCTCTGTTCTGCATGCATACTGTTTGCAAAACAAAGCAGACAGGCTTTCAGTATGTCTAATAAATCCCTAAAAATGTTGCATTTGTGTGCTTTATTCCTGGCCATCTCTGTGTTTGGGCTGTCTGCAGGTCTCGGGACAGACTGTGTGCTAATGGTTTAACCCCCATTAATCGTCCCAATGCCGGTGTTGGACAAGCTTTTCTGTGCAGCACCTGTATTCCTGGTTGGAGTTAATCACTTTACTCATCCTGTGAAGCACAAAACCCTCTTAAGTTGAAAGCCAGATTAGCAGTAGAGACAGGCACTTTAATTCAGCGCTGAAGATCCTTAGTTTGTGCTGTCAGAAGATTTAAGGCTGGATGTTGACCTGCAAACCTAACTGGAACATTTCCGCCGTTCATTTGCATGTGTTTCATCCAAGTCATGCCTCATGGAGGATAAATGCTCTATACTCCATACATGTCCACTGACATTTAGTTTAGTTAGTGAACGTGGCATTATGCAGAATTTAATATTAGTTTTAATAATGACATTGTCAAATAAAAACCTCATTCTTCAGAAAGATTCATCTGCTAAAACACATATGGCATAGAAAGTGAGACACTTGAGAGAGTGACATTTGCACTGAATAATTCTGTGATTTTTACCTATAAAATTTTTTTATGTATATATATATATATAATTTTATTTAATGAGATTTATTTTGAAACCATTTTCATGCAGAATTTGCCAACAAAAGACAACATATCTGTGAAATTAAATATTTGTTGTTTATTTTATTACTGTACTTACCAAAGTAAATTATTAAAATATTATCAGCTAAATAATTTTAGCTTTTTCTATACGCTATTAAATGTACTTTGTTTGAAATTATTATTTTTCTTTCTTTCACAATAAATGTCATTCCACACAATTTTTGCACGTAACTTTGACAGCCCTAAAAGTACACAAGAATAACTCTATTATGTTCTTCTCTCAAATATTTTGAGGATTCCCAAAAACTGGACGGTTTGACAATGTATGACAGATTTGTACATGCATTTAACAGATTATGTTGAAATAAAACATTTACGCACATTAGCTGTCCTAACATTGCATTTCAGTGGCAAATCTGCATTAGATGTACAATGGAATACAATATGAGCCAATTAGTCTGTGACATATTATTTATGTGACATCATACTTTTTTTTTTAGGACATATGAGTTTCTGAGATGGTCTCAACTCAAAAACAAGCTCATTTAACACAGAGAGAGAGAGAGAGAGATTACTACCTGCTGAATGTCTGACCTGATTCCCTGTGAGCCAGAACACATCTGGTATGGTTGTTTAATAAGACTGTTGTAAATAGTGAGGATTACAGATCACTTTAGGGTGGGGGTAAAACATCATGACAACAGAGCTGTTATCCTCATAAATCTGCCTGTATTTGTTCAGAAAACTCAGCCGGATTAATGAGTATGGAGATATGGGCCAGTAATCGGCTCCGTTGCTGGCGTCACCTTTCCTGCTGCGCGGGGTGTCACTTAATTCCACGGCACTTCCTGTGGCGTCCCATTTGTGGCCATCGTGGGTGTTACATTGGATTATGAATTTAAGTGTGTCACTTTTAAAAGCATTCTTTGTTAGATTTGAAATGTCTGTTTTGTCCAAATTCAGTCACACTGGGTTTTTTTATAGTTCAGAAAAACAAAAAAAATATTGTCAGCCCTGACATTTGGGGTCCAGTAGAGCAACTAGCTTAGATAAGAAAATGAAAACATGATAGTCACAGTCAAATAAGCATGAGTTTTTGTTTAAAGAAAAGACTTTTTAGGTTGGTAGTAAAAAGATGAAAATAATATAACCAACAAAACAATTATAATCAAAAATCAGCTGCATGACAGTGGTATTATTATCTATATGGGGTGACAAAGATTGCATATTCAGTTCTGTCAGAAATATACTTTTACAAAACAAGTAAAAATCGAATGTTTATGTTTGCGGATTAATGTTAAATGTATATTTACATTGACACGTTTATGCATTCTCTGATAATCAAACCTATGATCTTGGTGTTGTTAATGGCGTGCAATTAGGAGCATTTTATTTATTTAAGTTTAATCATATTTATATACTATATATCATATACTATATAATATTTATATTTATATATTAGATTTCTTGATAAATTAAAATTCAATGTATTATTTTTTTATTATGCATATTTTTTTATTTATTGCATACTTGCTATGGCTTTTAATTTTAGAAACTGTAATGCTCAGTATAAAGGAGACTGCTAAACAAGGGTAAGTTTCAACAAATTTATTGAAAGTGAAAAGACAACAAAAATCAGCTGGTAGTTCTCCCGATCGCTCTTCCCTTTAATCCCTTGAACGCTCTCCCGAACTTGATAGCCTTTTCCAGGTGAAAGTGAAGGAAGCGATCTCCGAGTCGTTTAATCCTCTTTCTTATTCCTCCTCTCCGATACAGGAGGTTGAGTGCTTGGAGTGGGCAGGCGTGAGGCGTTCTGAGGAGACAGGTGAGTGCAGCAGGTGAGTATACACAGGTAAGTATTAAGGTAATCTCACGTTGGAGTGGTGAAGGAAGATGGCTGAGAGATCGTGCAGATGAGTATTGTGGTAAGTATCAATTCAACTCCAATGAGTGAGCTTTCTCCGTAGAGCAGGCGACAGAGCTTCCTTGATTTGTTGTAGCAGTTCAGACTGTAACTCAAAGCGTGATGACAGAGACAAAGAGTCCGTGACAACACATTCAGGTAAGGCATAAGGTAAGATTGGGTGGATGTTACCTTGATCTCAGCCGACGAGTAACTGTTGAGGCTGAGCTTTTAAGCACGCTCATCAGATTGGATCCAATATTATCATACTTATTATTTTTTTAACCATTTCAATTGTTTTTATATGAATGGAAATATATACAGTAGAAGCCTTTATTTTTAGGAAGGGACAAAAAGCTCATCTATGGCATTATGCATTAAGGATGACAGTGATTTTACGTAATTCATGTTAGATTAATTCTGCCAACTCATTTTAATGATGTTGTAAATGTAGCTCGTCTATTAATGATCCAAAAATGTAAGTTGATCTACTTTTATTACATTAAATGAAATCGAATAGAAACAAATCTTAGAAGATTTCTCATGCATGTCCTGTTGATAGATGTTGTTTCTTTTGTATTTTTATGGTATAGTTTGTGTTGTTTGTCCAGGAATCAATCTGTCAGTGTCTCAGAAACTCTGAGCAGAAGAATCGATGGCAGCTCTCTCAGGTTTGGCAGAACTCACGCCTCTCGCACAAGTAGGTCATCACTCATAAAGCTGCTGTTTAATTGCTGCTCCCCTCCACTGACCCATGACAGCGGCAACTATCTGAGGACTGATGACCCTCTTCATTTGGCCCGTCCCACGGGACGTCCCGCTCATTGTTCTTAATAGGATCTGATCAACACCCAGCTCACTCAGCTCCAGCTCTCGACTGTACAACAGATCTGGCAGTAAATCTTACAATACAAACATTCATTGTGTTACGCAATTTACAGACTAAATTACAATGTCAACATGTGTAGAAGGAGTATTTACAGCAAAACTCAGTTGTGTGAACTTGAAATAGCTCTACAGGAAGCTGAACTGAATTACAGTTTACAAATTCAACACAATCACAAAACAGAAGAACCAAAACGAAAGCTTAATTTAACAACATTTAGACTAATTCTGTTCATTTAATTCCCTGATTTAAACAAAAATAAAGAATCATATAACTTGGTTTGGAATAACCAGCATACAAGACACTTAAGACTGGGGTAATGATGCTGGAAATGCATCTTTGAACACAGGAACAAATTACAGTTTTTAAAATGGGCATTATAAACGATTATAATATTTCACGGTATTACTGTTTTTTTAATCAAATAAATGAACCTTGGCTAACAGAAAAGACTTTTTCAGTGTTTGAAAACATTAACATTTGAAGCAATGGTTGTCAACATCATCCAACATTAGAAAAACTGCATCTGTTGTAGTTATGTTATGATTTTAGGTCATTAAAACATGACAATATTTGACGCAATGTTATATCAAGGTCAGTGTTTCAGTGTTCATATATTTGATTTTATATTTAAAAATATTGAATGTAAAAATAAAAGTTAAAGATGAACTGTATTATCTAAACTATACAATTTCATTCACTTTAATTATTTTTCTGAAGTGTGTAGTTTACACTCAAAACTGCAAAAATAAAAATGAATACAGGTTTTCCAAACAATTCACACTATCACAACCATATAGTCCAGCCATAAACATTTTTGAAGTTAGATTTTTTTTACCTTTTGATAGGCCTTGAGCAAGGATCGGAGCACACCCGCCTGAAGCACTACTGCTCAGTATGTCAGAACAGCTCACTTATATTGTCTGTCCACATCAAACTGAGTAGTTTATAGAAAACGAGAGCTTATTTACAGTAACTTTTTATATATTCAATTTAAAATTAATTTATGTTTTTTTCTACCTGGTCTCATGACATCAACGTACCTTTAGCGAGGCACAAAATACGTACCAATGAGTACATATCACTGTAGTTTCCCAACTAAACACTAGAGGCAGTAAAACTCTGATAACTTTTGACAGAGTTTGATTAATAAAGCATTATTTAAACACAATTATTTGAAGAATATCATGTTATGTGTTTTTATATCAGGTTTGTATGTGTTAACACTATCAGGTAGGAATAGGGTTGGATTTGGTGTAGGACATATTTCCAACATGATGGAGCATAAACTTTTAGCAATATTTCAATATTTAGCGGATATTTCACATGATAAAAACAATACATACTTATATCAACGTAATAAAAAGATGCCTGGGTTCACGCACTGCACCTGTGTTTTAGCGGCACTCAATGGACATTTCTCTTTGAAAGTGCGGTAAAACATGCAGTAAGGCATTTAAAAACAGTGTTAACAAAGAGTGCGCAGAGGTACCTTATTTTTTTCAGCTTTGTTGTTGTTCCTGGCACTGATGTGTAACAGCTTAAATCTAGCTAAAATCTGAATAAATTAAATCAGTCATTCAGGACTTGATTTAGTTTGTTTTTGTGATTATACCTTTTTGGCACATTGCTGCCAATATCTGCAAGTGTGATTTCACCCAAATGCGACTCGTTCAGCGTTTTCTGAATGGTAAAAAGGCTTTAATCCTCTGCCTCTTTACATTGTAAAACAAAACATTTTTCAGCACACATTCATGAAGGTAATTGTTGTCGGTGTGCCTCCACATGCGTGTGTGTCCCTGTGGAGAGCAGATGTGAGATCACAGCCCGGCATATGCTCCACGACCCTAATGGACATTAGATCACTGCCCATTACCCAAACACTATTGATAAACCGCAGAGCGCTCATCTGATCCTCCCACTGTGCGCTCGGTTTGGATTAGCCAGGAAGCGAAGAATTTAACCCATGAAATAGATTTTAATCGAGATAACAAACACATCATCAGTGTGTTAACCTTCACAGAATCTCAGAATAAGGCCACTTAAACCCTGGGTTAAGAAGTGTTTTCACAATGCTCTTTTAACCTCTGGGTAACACAGAACTAGGGGTGCTAACAGAACCAATCATAAAGGGCCTCAGGACTTACCTCATTAAATATTCATTAGCCACAGAAATGCTAAGATAATGTGCTTAGTTTCAGCATCTGAGAGCACCATTCAAATATTATATGATGCTATATGATGAAGCTTTTGAGTGCTTTAAGAGGACATTTTTGGGTAAATCATGACAAAACTTTAATTGAGCACGTAAATGAAGAAAATATGTTTTGCTTTACCCTGATTTACTTTGGTTTAATGCCAAGTATACCACAAATACATTTAAATATTTATGCCCTTAAGGCAGACATATCTTTAAAATCTGACTTTTTCCATGTTCAAGTGTAAAAATTGTGTTAAAGTGGACCTTGATTAGCCGTCCATACAGCCATAAAAACATTATTTTAGCAAATAATAATGCTGGCTTTGCTTTGAGTGCAAGCGTGTTTCTGTGTGAATATGTCTCACCAATGTTACTGAGAGATGACAGCTTGCGTATTCACGACTTGGGGAAAGATGTGGTTCACGGTTCCAGAGGGGTTTTTGTTCTCTCTCGATGGCCAAATCTCTCTCTTTATGCAGCAACCACTAACAGGTCTCGGATCAGTGATCCTGAAAAGAACACAGGAGCAACTGCCATATTTCTCTGTGAGCAAGCGCTGTTGATACGCCGTGTTATACAGTTTATTTTTAACATCTGAATGAAGGTTTTGTTATCCAATCTGAATGGGAGCTGTTGCCGGTGTGAAGTCTGAATTTACATTTTTTTCTTCCAGTTGACATGATGTGAACCCACAACAGAAATACACTTTTTTAATGATTTCAAGTATTCTCAAGTCATGAAAATGTTACTTCTGAATGTTGAAAACTTTATTATTTTTTAGAATTTCTATTAACAAACATTCTATTAATGGCACTGAAGTGTTTAACTGAAACATTTAAAAAAAAAAACACTGTATGTCGTATAAGTTATGTTTTTGTGTTAACATTTGAGAGAACCTTGCCAGAACCCAGCCAAAGTTAGAAAACATCCCAGGATTCACCTGATGATTTATTCAACATATTTTGTTCAAAATACACACACACACACACACACATATATATATATATATATGGTGTATGTGTTTGATTTTAATAACTGAATGATGATCCAAAAATGTAGGAAACATTTTAAACAACAAGTGTGAGTTTAAACATGTTTATATTATAAGTGAATATGACAACCTGGTTTCATTAAAAATATGTACCTCTGTGCACATTTTGTGCAACACTGTTTATTGTACCTTACTGCATGTTTTAAAACACAGGTTCAATACATGACCCTGGCACATTTTTATTACATTGACATAGGTAAGTATTTCTGTGTTTTTATTACATTGCTTCAGTTACATATTACGACATATTAGAATTTAAATATATCTGGGGACTGTCGCTAAAAGTTTATGTGCTATCGAGTGGAAAATATACCCTACACCAATTCCAGCCCTAAACCTAGCCGATAGTGTTAACAAATGTAAAACTACTATAAAAGTTATTTGTTAAAGCAACTGTGTCATTTCAGCTTCCTTTTCCACAGATTTGAACTGTTTTGTCAAACCGTTTTACATGGGGTTCAATCCGGAGCTTCTATCAACTATAAGTACAACACCATATCACGTGAGCTACTTTAAACCGTCTTTGAAAACACATAGATATGAGGCTGGATATGTGTAATGTTGAAGAACTTCCAGCATGTTAATATTGTTTAAAAGGCATAACATGATATTCAAGTAATTGTGTGAAAATTATGCATTATTAATCGAAACGTGTGAAAAGGAATAAAAGTTTTTCAGTTTTACTGCCTCTAGTGTTCATTTCTTGTGAAAACTGCACCGATGTTCTTATCGGTAAGTATTTCATAGCTCGATAAAAAGCGCACCAAGGTAAGTTAATGCCATGAGACCAGGTAGCAATATGTCTGTATCATGGCCTAAACACTTCTGTTCTTATTTTGTCCTAGGCATCATATGAAGGTTAGCTCTTATAAAGTGTGGTAAGCCCTATAGTGTCTTATATGTGCCCTATAGCCTTTACTGCTGGAACAATATAGCAGGTCTTAAGAAAATTGTCCCAAATCCCATCATGAGAGAACCATTTTAAGGATTTATGTCCAGCTCTACTTCTACAATGTAATGTTTTTGGACTTGAAAACATGTGATGACTTGATTACCTGGTGTGTGATTGCTTTGGTCCATCGGTTAATGGCTCTTTTATCTTTACCAGGGGAATCATAAATTTCTCCCTGCAGTTTTCGTGGGGTTTTCACTCACTGTGTGTAATGACTCTTTCCATATGGGGCATGACTCCTTAGGGGAAAGAGAGAACGTTTAACTTCAGTAAAAAGCATACATGCTTCCTACATTCACATTCAGTCATTTAGCAGACACTTTTATCCAAAAGTGTAGAAAAATTCATATCAATAAAAGCAATTAGCAATCTAGAATCAAAAATATTAGAAGTCAAGTTACCATTATATATACACTCAACAAAAATATAAACGCAACACCTTTGTTTCTGCTCCGATTTTTCATGATATGGACTTAAAGATCTAAAATTCATTCCAGATACACAATATTACCATTTCTCTCAAACATTGTTCACAAATCAGTCT
>JAUMHI010000053.1:160007-196814 GCA_032359435.1 Enteromius unitaeniatus | reverse complement strand
TATTTTAAACAGTGCATTTCTTGCATCTTCTGTAAACAAATATTTTAATGTGGAATGTATCAATGTAAACAACAGATAGAAACAACAGAATGAATTTTACTCTAAGTTCTTACTAAGAAACATGAGCATGTTAACTTTTTCAGGTTATGTTTTGTACATGTGTGGCAGCGCAGGAAAAATGAGATCGCGACAGTACAGTGTTCTGTTGAGAGTTTTAACGAGGTGTTTGAACCAGCTTCGCTGCGCTGTAGCCAAGGGAGTCCTATCCTTTGCGATGTACAGAGACTGGAAGACCTGGCAGAAGCTCCTCCCATGACGTGAATTCGTGTTTGCTGTGAAGCGAGTAAACTCAAAATGTTCAAGCGTCTAACTATATGCGTGATTTATTCGTGCAAGTCGCTTCTGGAGTGAACGTAGGGTAACGTAACGGAGCGGGTCACGTGACTCCACACGCAGTATTGTTTTTAAAGTGAAAGTAATCGAAATAATCGTCCTGGAAAAATTGGATCGATTATGTCGATTACGATTACTTTTTGATTAATTGCCCAGCCCTAATTGAAAGCACTTTTTGTTTGTTGCTTGTAATGCATTTCCTTGTTCTCCTTCATTTGCTATATTGTATTTTTAAACCTGTATATAATTATAATTATATGTATAATGTATTTAATTGTATTGGTAAATTTGTAATTTTATGTAAAAAAACATACAAATAATTGATAGTTTTTTGCAAAAACAGATTTTTTGTTTTTTAAAATAAAAAAAAAAAAATCATTTTTATTGTTATGCTGTTATTGTTGTTTTAGCCATGATTTGGCCATCCGAGATGGATTTTGAAAATCCAAAAATATTATAATTCTAGTGTAAGATCTGTAGTCTTTGATGGTTAGTTTGGCATGTTTACTGTAGGGCTGGGCAATAATATTGTCATCTTGTCAATATATCTTGTCAGTAAAGCCGCTTTCGTGATTAGGGGTAATTCTCCATCACCTGTTTTCACTGACGCAATATTGTGTTTGCGATACTGAATGCATCATTTTTTATTTCATTTACTGAATGAAATAATTTTTTACCCGCCAATATTCTGAACGATTTAACACAGATCTATCCAAAGCACGTTATTCTGTATATTATGTGTGCTCCCAACAGAGAGGAGTGACAACATAATTAAAACATCAATAAGAAAAACAACCTTTTGGTCATTTTAGATTTTTTTATTATAAAGGCAAACTGTGCAGCTCTTTCGAGAACATTCTGGTTTATAGTGCAACCAAAATCTCCAGTTCGCCACTTTTCATTGAATTTTCTGGTTGCCACTGATCCTGGTGGTAGCTTGTCAGTGATCTACGGCTCTGTGTAGTTCACCAGCAGCTGATAATGACTGTTGTAATCAAATTTGACCTCTGATGAAATTCGGGTAGTGTCGGAGCAAGGTCTTGCAATGTGACTTCTACAACAAACATCAAACTGTCTTCGTTTTTCAAGACAAGCCATGATCAGAATAGTTGCTTGAGATTGCTTCTGTATGTCATAATCGTTTGCATCCTCCGCTTACAGAATTCATCTCATATGTTGCTTTTGCTCTGATAAACCAACTGCATAACCTTATGCTTATTAATTAAAAAACATATTGTTTGGAGCTGGATCAGATCTAGAGGTTATGTCACTTGAGCAATGCAGATTGTGTCACAACAGCTTCAGAGTAATAAAAAGACAAATAGTTATGGCAGGACAGTCAGTTAAGGAACCTCAATTGTGAAGGGTTCAGGTTCTGTTGTAACGCAGCTCTGAAAGACAATAGTGTGATTATTTAGCTTAAACTCAGAGTCTTGCTTTGTCCTTATTTTGCATGCAAGGGTAAAGAATATTCCAGTTTGAGGTCATTGCATTCAGTGAGAAGGTGAGACACTGCTTAGTAACACTGCATTTTTAACCTTTGAGGCAAACATCTGCTTTAAAGTGAAGCTATATTAACTTGCCTAGTCCTGCTCCGCTGCGTCTAAGCTTGCACCTTGTAGTTAACACTTTGAAAGTGGTTATATCATTCCCTTAAAATCTCCGTTTTTACTAAACATGAGAGCCTCATCATAAATCATAACACACATTGTTCCTTTGACTCAAACACGTACAGTTGTTGACTTGATTCAATAATAAATGTTGTTTTCGTTGCAGGCCAAGCCGATCTATGGCGGATGGCTGTGTTTGGCTCCAGAGGGGACGGACTTTGACAATCCCATGCAGAGATCCCGGGTAAGAGGACGTGACGTTATTTGTATGAATGTTTGCCGTCTGTTTGCATTAGTGTCTTGGCACTGTACGCAAATATATCTCTCGTGGTGCGTAATCAGGTGTGTGGGAATACTGTATTTGCTTCTGTTGATTAATCACTCAAAGCTTTGTATTAGAGCTGTCAGGTTAGAGCTTTATCGTGATGAATTGGTAACACTTAAAGTATAACCGTACATTTTTAAAGGCCACTTTTTTTGAAAATGTGCTCCCCTAGAGTTAAACAGTTGAGTTTTACAGAGATCCATCCAGCCGATTTCTGGCTCTGGTGGCTCAGTGATATTGCAAACCTGTTTAATTAGGTGTTGTACATTAACATTTATATAACATTTGTTGCGTTCATAGTGAGTTTTTATGTTTGCTGATACAGTAAGGGTACGTGTAAACATATTTGCATATGTGGTTTACAGGGACTTTCCATAAGGGCAATGATTTATTGATTTTTCAGCGTCATTAAAAGTCTATGCATTTAGGAAATGGCCATGGGTTTTATTCTGGGCAAACTTGATATGCTCATTTTAGTGTAAGGGGAAAGAATATAATGTTAGTAATTTGATTAAAGTTGTAATGAAACAACAGAAACAACATTTCCCCCAATGTTGCAATTTACTTGTAAGTTATGTGGCGTATCAGAAAAATCTGGAGCGGGACATGGATGGACATGATTAAAAAAGGGAAATAAGTCTTGGTTAAAGATTAAAAATGCATGCACAGGATAAGATCTAGAACATGGATTTAGAAGTTGGAGTGAGTTTTCATTTAATGTAGACTTAAATGTATATTAAGCAGTAGATGTATTTGAGTGAATATGAGTAACGTTGCTTATCTCTGCTTTGAACACAGAAATGGCAGCGGCGATTCTTCGTCCTTTATGAACACGGCTGCTTGCGCTTCGCTCTGGATGAATCGGTAAGCAATTGCACATCAGTGATCTGTGAATCAAATTGAGAGATTACATTTGTGCTCTTCAAACCTCAGTGGATTCCTCTCCAACAAAAAGATAACACAAGCATTCCTGAACTAAAACAATCCAAGAAAAGTTTGTTGCCCCATCAGCAGCTCAGAGATGAGAAATGCTGAGGGAGTCCATCAGATGTGAACCAGCAGAACACGGCCCTGTGGTTAATGAGAGCCTACTCAGCCTGTTTGTTTCACAGGAATGTGACATGGGTGACCAAGTTAGCTGCCTGATCTTCCCAGAGATTACAGCGCTGGTGTGTGTAAACAGTAGTGCTGGGTATTGAGTTTGATCCTTTTTAGGTACAAACGAGTATCGAAGAACATCTCGTCGTTCGGTACCCAATTTCGATACGCAAAGCGTCAGTGAGCCAATAAGACTGCAGCACAAGCCAGTGTGTTCGACCAGAAGTGTGTAAAACAGCCTTATGTTATTAATATCATTTACACCACTGCACGTCATTTCTGTCTCTACTTTAAGTTGGGTTTTTTGTTACACAGCGCAGTTCTGCCACACACACATTTTACAACAATAAAATTAAATTTTCATTAATTTTATGCCTTAAAAAAAACAATTTTTAGAGAGGACTATTGTAAGAATAATAAATAACGCACTGGTGTGAAGGTAGCATAACAGATGTGTGAACTGCAAACTCTTAAAACTCATTTGCACTGATTCGTGGTGATATATTTTTCCCGTGCAGTGGCTCAGGAGGTTTTAAGTTTGTATAAATGTCAACAGGCTGAAAAAAAAAAGCTTTTTTGAGATAATGTAATAATGTTGTTTTGTTTATAAACTGATTTTATAAAATTGGTATCGAAAAGGTATTGTTCAGGGACCAAACTCAAGGTATCGCTATCGAAATGTTTTAAACGATACCCAACCCTAGTAAACTGTGAGGCCCACACACAGGCTCGGTGCTAGTGCTGAGTCCCAGCGGTCCCATTGCTTACTACAGCAATGCCCATTAAAGTGCTGCAATTCATCATTCTGCATTGCAACACGAGGCAGAGGGTCGCATCATTGTGCGAGATGGCTGAGGGAGGACATTGATTTTATTTCCAGTGAGTGGTGAGGACAGTCCAAGCTAGTTCAGGGTACTACAGAGTTTCCTGCCATTGTTTTGCTTTGAAAATGCTGTCAGCCCTGTTGTCTTTATGGTCTTTTCATCCGTGTGGGGTGTTTCTGGAAATGCTGTTAAATTAGGTCAAGAAAAAAAGACACTAAGAGAATAGATTTAAACAGGAATGCTTTGACTTGTGCTTAGGGTTCAATAGTAGGACTCTAATTTTGTTATCGTATTGAAATGCAGTGTCTCTAGTAAAGGCGGTTGCGTTACAGCTTTGAATTGAGCTGATATTTGAGCGCATGACACATTAGCTCACTTCTAAGAGGCTAAATGGATTTTCGTGAACGTCTTAATTGATTTTTCTCCTCTCTCCTGGGAATCCTTTCATAGCACAGAGTCTGTTTTACCTCCATATATTCAGAGATACTGTTTCCTTTATGAACTTTCTTTTCAATACTGTTCGTTGGTGAAACGTGCCCCTATTTTTTATTTATTTTTTTCAATAATGAACCTGCAGTTTCCAGCCAAATGAACACTAGTGGGCGATGTCGATTAATTTGGCATCGTACGATGTCTAATGTGAAACATCGCGATGGATGATGTCATCGTAGGCGGCAGTTGTTGGGGAGGGAGGGGGTTGTTTAGTTGTAACTAAAACACCAAGCCCCATTGAGCGCAGGAATGATTGCGTGCGAGTGCTTGAATTGCACGCGGATGAAATATCAAGCGCGCGCGGGTTTGAAATAAGCATGTACATCTGTTTTCCTCTCACAGAAATGATTTACTGCGCTCGCTAATTAATTCCATAGATTTGCCGCTAATGATTAAGTGTGTTTTTTGCGATCTGGCTGCTGCTGCGGCGGGGCGGAGGATCGTGATGTCTATCGACGATGGCGTCGTCTTAACGACTCAACCCTAGATTACAGAGACAGATATCAATTAAAAGGGTCGTGTGGTGTTTCTAAAAAGAACATTATTTTGTGCGTTTGGTGTAATGCAATGTTTTATCTTTTGAACAACACATTATTTTCCACGTACTGTACTTTATTGTAAACATTTGGACCGTTATGAAAACACGTCCCCACTTTGTTGTGTACAACAACATAACTTTATAAAGAACATCTGGTTTTAAGACTTTAGTCTTTGTAACTTTACAGATCTTCTTTATGCACCAAGAGCTTGTCGCACCCTTTGATAAACGCTTATTTTTCTTCCACAATACTATGTTATGAGCTGTAACACTTTTACCATGATGCAAGATTTACAAACTGACACACATTGATGTTTGCAGCAAATAACCAGCTCCATATTGTTTGCTTTTCTTTTAGTAAACTGGCTCGGCAGCGCACCTGGTACAGCATTGCACTTGTGATGTGAAGTGCTTGATACGAGTCTGTCAAACACAAGTCACTGTCAAAGAGCCTGAAGACTTGTAGAAGCAAGATAAATTGATGTGTTTGCTTGAGCAAATGTGTTTTTACTCATTTGTTTTATTTAGTTTTTTACCTTTAGTGCATTACGTTTTTGAGAACTTAACACACCTTCATTGTAGAGAAACATTCAAGAAGCAACTTAATATTATCGGACAGTTTAATCATGATAGGCATGTTTTTCCATTGAAGCTACATTGCTACTTTTATGGCTAATTCTTAAGAAACGCTCAAGTGTGCTCATTTGGCTGTTGTAATCGTGTCCCAGTATGGTTATAGTTGTTTTAAAACACATGAACTCTGTAAACCCATAACTTGTCAGTTACATTAAGAGAGTCAGCCGGTAAGTAGCCATTCATCTAGCTTCACTAGTGACTCGTATAAACATGATGTGCATTCAGCTGCAGTCTTGAAGCGAAGTATTTTAATTGTCAGACTGAGATGTTCTTTAACGTGGAGTCTGTGCTCAGGATTGCGTTTCCCCCCAATATGCCCTTATTAGGAGAAACTGCTCAGGACTGGGTGACGGTGCTAAACTCTGAGAACGTTAGCCCCCTAAAACCACATCGAAATGCTAAATATGCTTTGAGATTCTCATTCCGCGGAGGGCTTTGCCACAACACCTAGGGAAAACCAACTTAACAGACAAAAGCAGAGTTTGTTTCAGAAACCGATTTTAAATGGTATATCAAAAGCATGCTCTTTTTGCTTTAGACAGAAGGGGCTGCCGTTTGCCAGGTGTTGAATATGAAATGCGTCTGTTTGATAGCCCTCAGGTGTTCCTGAGCTGGAAGATTCACATTAGGTGTGTTTTAACAGAGGACACGGCACGTCTGGGCACATATGTGCTGTAAAATACAAAGAGCTACCTGAAAATGGAGCAGCTTTGCTATTGTTTCACTTATGTTTGCAATAAAACAGCTGTTGTGACCCAAAACATTGCTCTCACTACTGAAAACGTGTCCTTCTGGCTGTTGGGAAACATGGGAAACTGTTGAGCTTTGCATCATGGCCTGTTAGTGTTTTCTTGTAAATCGTTTTCCAGTAATTTTGCGTTTCATGCAACTTTGAAAAGTGCAGTTAACATGGCTCATGGGCCGCATTTCAAGTCTCCCAAAGATAAACAACAAAATGTGTTTGCATCCTTGATTGTTTTTTTTGTTTTTTTTTAATAAAGAGCTTTCCACAGCTCTTTGCATAAAGCGACCGAGTTTGGCTGAACTGTCGCTTTAGGATGCACAGTGTTTATAGAGGACCTCGTTCACTGATCCTTGTTTTAACTGGAACAAAGAGCCATTAAAAAGTCTTTTATTAAACAAGCAATCTGTTTTCATTCTGTGTTTGACTGTAAAGTAGTTATGCAGTTTGATTCCTTACAATGCATGGCAAGTGAACAAAACCTATTTTTTTTATTACAGTTCTAAAAATAGCTGAGCAAAGCAAGAGTAAAGAGTGTTTTGGAGTAAAAACACAATAATGCATGAATGGCGAGCTTGGCAAACGTGAACTCTTCATGTTTCTGATAAGCCATTGATTCATTGGCTATATGCATGTTTACCAATTAATAACCGTAGCACACAATAGCATTTGGCCCGAGCCATTGCTGTAATTCACAGGCCCTGTGAGTGTATTTTTATGCGTGGGCCCCTTGTCCCCGCAGGGCAGATGTGTGACGACCTCCCCCTGATGAAAGTCCTGCTTAGAGCTATTTGCTCTTCCTGTTTTTCTTTTCTGTTCTTTTTTTTCCATGCATTGCTTCCTATTTTCCTCTCCTATCTAAAGATGACTTAAAGACTCCCTCCCCCAACGCAAGCGAGTCCAAAGACCTAATGAACTGCTTTCAAACTTTAGCGCACATAGCTCACATTATTTGTGCGCTTGTGGCTATTGGCACTTTTACAGGAATCTATGCTACAGTTTAGGGTTAGTTCTTGAATGGCCTTCTGGATAAAATAATATGAAATTAGTAATCTGATACATCTAGGTTTCTGTCATGATTCGTGGCGGAACAAAGGCATAAAAATGTCCCGTTGTGTGTTTTCGGGGCTGTGCGCAAAGTGACGTGAGACCCTTTTGTTGTGTCTTCTGTTCTTATGCTGATGTCTCGTTACCCAGATTTCTTTCCCTCCACGGCACTCACTCTGTAGTGAAACTGAAACACTGCTGCAGTTTATAACTGTGACACACTGTAATTGCCATATTTGGCATTCCCTGGAGTTTACTGGGCGCTTTTAATAAAGCTAGATCACTTAAAATGGCCATAAAAGGAATCAGGAAAAGACGGCACCTGTTTCACATCTGGAGTCTGCAGAACGTCTGATAACAGCCCGGGCAGAAGGTGCTGGAGTGTGAATCTCTGGATCTTAACACTGGAAGAATCTAAATCTCAGTGCTTTAAAGAAACCGTTCAACCAAAGTAATAAGCCATTATCATCTCGTCCTCTTATCTTGTTCCAAACCTGTTTGACTTATTGTCGTGTTCAAGCTGCAAAATAGCCAGAAAAGGATTTCATACACACAAATTCAAGGCGGTTTTTTTTTTTTTTATGTAAATTAATGACCTCATATGAATTGAGGCTAAACGAGATCATAGTTGATATTCTTTAAAAGAAAAAAAAAAAAATCAAGTAATACCAGAGGATTGTTTAAAATAAATGAAGTCAGAAAAATGTTTTTAAAATTGTAAGGAGAAAAACAAATAATAAAAAAAAATTGTCTAACCAGTTTGGGTCAAAATAGCTATATTATTACAATTTAAAGTAACTGATTTCTATGTGAACGTGTGTGTGTGTGTGTGTGTATGTGTATATATATATATATATATATATATAGATAGCTAGCTAGCTAGATAGATAGATAGATAGATAGATAGAGAGAGAGATTTCTTAGATTAAAGTTTAGTTTTACATTACCCTTCAGAAATCATCAAAATGTGCAAATTTTCGCCAATGAAACATTTCTGATTATTATTGATGCTAAAATCAGTTGTTGCTTCATAATTTTGTAAAACTTGGATGCATACAATTTTTCAGGACTCACAGATGAATGGAAAATACAAAACCTAATTTATTTGAAATAGAATGAGTTTGTAACCTTAAAAATGTATTTATTGTTGCCTTCAATCAATTAAATACATGCTTGATGAATAAAAGTGTGTGTATTCATTTATATACACATACATACATACATACACACACACACACACATGTGTGTGTGTATAAATTGCACTTACTAACCCCAAACTTTGTTTGTACTTTGTTGATCTGTGTGAAGTGCCCATGTATCATGAGTTCATTGAACCGTGCTCTGACTGTGCTCTTATTGTTGATGTGGGACTGTAATGGATCTGCTGTCGTTAGACCTGCTGCTGGGGGTCCAGTACAGCTTTAATGTGTGACGTGACTTTCCTCTCAAAGCACAACAGGGTGACAAGCGTAAATAAAGGCATGTTTCCAGTGACGTGTTTGGCACGGGCTGATGGTGGCAGGCCTGGAGCGTCAGAGAACAATGGCATCAGTGCAACAGTAACGATTAAGGCTGCTGCCAGCACTGATTTAATGCTATGAGAAAATATCAGCGAAGTACATGTCACCATTGCTCTAAAACAAGCTACTTCAGCAGAAACTGCAGGAAGTGTGGTTAAATGACGAAGATCACAATATTTATTTTACACATTCCTAGATCCACATCTGAGTTGTCTCTTTCTGACTAAAATTAATGTGGACTTGTCACCGTTAACTTGTCATCTGTTGTCCCACACAGCCAAGTACGTTACCGCAAGGGACTGTCAACATGAACCTGTGCAGTGATGTGATCGATGCCGAAGCCAGGACCGGACAGAAGAATGCTCTGTGCATCATCACCCCGGAGCAGGAGTATTACATACGAGGAGACAACAAGGAGATCATCAATGGGTATGTGGCGTGTTCAAGGAGTCAGTCTCCCCACGGTTGGGACACAGGATAAAAGCTTGACCTCTTCTGTCTTTCCCCAGGTGGAGTGAACAGCTAGTGGTTTATCCGAGAACTAACAAGCAAAATCAAAAGAAGAAGCGCAAAGTGGAACCAGCAACCTCACAGGTACTCTATGACTGCCACCTGTGCTCTGAAAGTTTGATTTTGTACCAAATTTACTTTTATGTTTTTTCCACGTTCTAGGATTTCAGTTTTTAGGTTGCTGGATTGTGGTTTGATTTGCATTTTAATAATTTTTTAAAAAGATGTAATTTTTAAAATGTGCGCTTTATTATTTAATGCAGTATCATTATTAAAAATCAAAAGAATGCATAATCGATAAAGATGTTAACAAATTAAATTCAATGAGTTCCTTTCTGTTTAGCAAAGAAAGTGATGCACAACAGGTTTATCAAATATTTTTATTAATAAAATTAGTTTTCATTAAAATTAGTGCCGATTAATCACATACGTGTATCGTATGTATTCATTATGTCTACATAAGTACACACACACATGCAAGTGTATATATATTATTATAAAGGAAAACTCTGTTTATTTGTTTTATATATATATATATATATATATATATACATGTAAATCCATTTAAATATATGCTGTATGTGTGTGTATTTATAAATACATAATAAATATACACAACAAACATATATTATGTAAACAAAAACAGCACTGATGAATATTATTTTATTAATTTTAAATGTAAACAGCAATATTGTTAAAAAACCTTTCAGTCCAGGTTTTTAAGCAAGCAAGCAAGCAATGAAGCAATGTGTGTTATGTTTGATTTCAGGAACCAGGCCCAGCAAAGGTAGCAGTGACGGGCTCAGGCATCCCAGAAGCAGAGAAAACACCAGACTCCAGTTCTATCATATGGCAGGAGGAACTGCAAAGCAGAGAGGCAATAGCATCCCAGACGTGGTCCGCCAGCGAGATGCCGCCTCTCGGCTCTCCACTGCCCGCTGCAGGTGTGGCAGACATTCGGCTGTTGATTTAACCTCAGAAAACACAAGAAATAATGCTTTAAAATGTGAAAAGCCTTTAATGCAGCTGCCCAGAGCAGACATGCAGCAGCTGCTGATGAACACAATGCAGGACGACTAACTGTGTGATGAAGCATGTTGAGTTGATGATTCAAGATATGTAGGCCAAAAAAGACACTTGTATGTTTATATCATATAATATAGTTGAGCAATATCACACCGGCTAGAGTGCTGTTTTCCTCAATAGAGGTGCGTCTGAGAGAGAGACAGCCCTTTGAACAAATCCAATGAATGAATGATTCATTGCCTTTCTAATTAAGACAGTGACATGCTGCCATCTACTGGAGGTTTTTGTTTTTAAAAATTGATTAATAATTTGCAGCAGTTCTTTTCTTTCATTGTTATTTAAGCAATTCGAGCAAATCAATTTGCGCTTTATTAATCATGCAATTATTTAGATTCATTCAGATACGCAGTAGTTTGGGTAATTGAAGTCACTCTTTTTTTTCTGTTGCGTTCTATAGGTGAGGGGTCGATGGTGAGCCGGTGCTCGGATCAGAGCTCGGTGAACGGTGATGAGGTGGACCGGAGCGGGCTCTCCTTCCACTCGGCTGTTTCCCAGCCTTCTCTTGACCCCTTGTCGCCCACGGGCAGCTCGTCTAGCCGGCACAATGCAGAGATGGGGGGCGTCCCACGCTGTCTGTCTCCCGCTCCTAGCGACCCCTTCCCATCAGGCAGCAGCCTGCTGTCCAACGGTTCCCACATCAGCGGCTCCATGAGTTCTCTGGACTCGGATGCCAGCGGCAGCACCGTCACCAGCACTGACAGCCACCCGGCCGAACAGCTCGGGCGCGCTCACCGCGCTCTGTCCCGCCGCGGAGACGCAGAGACCCGCAAGCCGGAGAAACGGAGCCGCCTGCGCAGTCCGGAAAGACACGAATCTGTGTTCAGCCCAGAGAGGAGGTGAGTGCAGGCCGTTCCTTCACACACTCGCTCTCAGTGTCTCCTTTTAAAGGCATGCTGATTACACTCAGCGTATAACAGGGATAAAACCACATGTGCCTTATTAGGCCAGAAAGTGTTTTGAGACAGGCTTTTGTCATGGAATAATGGAGATTAGGGGATCATTAGATGGGCGCCCTGCCGTAAGCAGTCAGTAAACAACACTGCTTCTGCAACTCTGTTTTATCTTTGATACATTTTGTTATAATGTCCAAAAGGAATAGCAAAACTCAGATTTCTGTGTTTTTGTTTTTAATGCTTTAATAGTAGTAGTAATAGTTAATCTAGTAGCATTGAATTCATACAATTTAATAGAATTTTAACAGTAATGGGGACCCAGCATTTACAAATGTAATTACATTTTAACTCATTTAAATGATGTTGAACTTTTAAAAATATAAATAGTTTTAAATTCTAATAAAAAAAATTTAATTTAAAAATAAATGTATACAGTTAATAGTGCAGTCTTTTTAAATTAATAAAATCAAAGAAAGAGAATTATTTATTAGTTAGTCATATTTTCAATCTCTTATTTAAAAAAAAAGAAAGAAAAAAAAAAAGAAAAAGACCCTGGCAACTGGTTATTTGCTGGATTATTATAGTTTACCAAACTTAAAAAAAAATTGTAGATGAAATAAAGTATAAAAAAATGACTAGAATAACTAAAACAATTAAAAATCAATAAAACAGACATAGAGCGTCTAGACATAAGCCAAAATCAACAACTAAAATATTAACTGAAATTAAAATAAAAATGAAAAAATCCATATTTATAAATGCATTCTAGATTCTTGCTCTCATGCCAGGATTTGTTCAGTCACTGTTGTCTAGCATTCCACATTATTTTCTTGTAAAAAAAAATTTCTTTAATCCAGGGAAAGGAGGAAGGTGTCTGAGCTCGTATTCACAAATCTATATGCTTGCATTTACAACTGAATTAACAGGATAACCGCTGCTGTTTTTAAGAAGCTCCCATCATCCTGCTAAGGTCAAAGCCTTCGAGAGCGCAGTCTCAAACAATATTTCTGACGTACTTAAGACAGCTCGCTAATTTTTTCCCTGACAAGCAGCACTGAAGAATTCGTAGAGAAAGAACGGAACGCTCTCTACTCTGGTTTAATTTGGGTTTATGGGAATTGTGCCACTTTGTACCCAGTAGCCAATGAGGCTGTGAGCAGTCATGTGACACAAATACCTCACTGACTGGCTTTCTTGTTTCCTTTTAAGGAGGCTGACAATGCAGTGCAAAACCCAAATAAGGGCAACATTTGAAAAAAGTTGTTTAATATTTTCAGACATGGTTTTGAGAACTAAAACCATGTTTTACATTCCCGACTGTATGTCAGGAAATCTTTGAGTGTTTGGGGTCATACCAGAAGAGACAATTAACCCTTTCCTGAGGAAGGTAAAAACCTTCAAGGATGCAGTGGACTGATATTAAGACACCTATAATGTTACAACAGTTTTCTGTTTCAGATATCATCAGAGCTGCCTGAATAATAAAATATATCATGGTTTCCATTTTCCATGAATGATGTGAAGCAGCACAACTGTTCATGAGCAGCAAATCAGAATCAGAATATTAAGCAGGCTCTACACTGCTTCTGTTAAGATCTCCTTCTGTTTCTGCACTCTTAGTGGGCGCTCGAATGTGATCGAGAAGCTGGAGGCGTTGGAGCTGGAGCACGCTGAGAGAATGGAGGTGGAGGAGAGATGCAGTGGAGTCCGGCAGGGCCGCAGTGAAACGAGACGGTTCCAGCGGGAGGTAATGTATACTTACCCAAACCCCCAGTGCTCATATTCACAGACACTATGAAGGTTTTACAGCCGGGGCTGTCATCATACACTTCCTAAACACACTCTCTCCTCACGCGAGCTTACGATGTGAACGTGGTCATGGCTTATAATCCCTAGAAGCTTATCTTAATAGGATAGTTCACTCAAAAGGGATCATTTTTCACTCACTCATGTTGTTCCAAACGTGCAGGTTTTGTTTATCTGTTTTGAACCAAACTGGAAACCATTGACTTCATAGTTTGGAGAAAAGTATTCTTCAAATGATGATCTTGTGTTTCTCCTGTACAGGAGTAAGCAGTGACAGAAATGTCATTTTTATGTGAACTATCCCTTTAAAACAAAACAGAAAAAGATGACCTAATGATTTTTATTTGGTTTTTTTTTTTGTTTTTTTTTTAAATGTTCAGCTGTTTTTTGGCTCTTTCACGCATGACCTTTTGTTTCAGATAGTTTCCATTATGTGCTCCGATTCCCTTGACAGTTTCTTTCCTTGTGCCTTGGGCCGAATAAATGTCTCTTAGTCTCTTTTTCGTCATGGCTGTTTGGTTTATGGAGCTGCCGCATCTCGTCAGGAGCATTATTTTTTTAGTGTTGCTGGGCTTTTTTTTGTATTTCATTTAGGGTTGGGAAAATATGGTCCCCCCAAAATACTTCTTTTTGTTTTCCCAGAAAGTTTGACAGATTCAATATTCTGTATGTATTTTATTTGTTATTATTTTTGTAATGTACTAAAGCATAAAATGATAAACCATAAAAGCCATGCTTGTTTCTCTGAAAAATAATGCTGCTGCTAGTTATCAAATGTTCTGTGTTGGAATTTCTGTTTTTGTTTTGGTCTGTGACTCCACCCACTGCCATTTTAGCCAATAGTGTTTTGACACTCCTGGGTTGCCAGTTGCTAGAAAACACAGCATACTGAAGTCATAGATGACCTGGGTCCGAGAGGCACATTAAACCATGAATATATCAACGTATTATCTTACAGAGTAACGCCGGTTTCACACTGCACACATAAGCAAGTGTGGTTTTTTCAGTGCCCAATCATTTTGGCACAGAATCTATTTTTGCTGCACCACTTACGCTGAATTAAAGTCACAGTGCCTTGTTCTTGAACTAAATTGACCCGATTAATATGAAAAATAACAAGTTTCACCATAAAGTCATGTAATTGATGGGTTTCGCTTTTCGCATTCACCAAACGCAAAATTGAAGGGCACAAAAACACATTACTTACACACGTTTTTACTCAAACTTCAAAGGTCTGTTAAATGAAAAGAACTAGAGGTGTTTGTAAGCTTTGAGATTACTTTTTTCAATTCAATAACACTTTATTGTTCGAATTATTTCTGAAATTAGCCTTGGATCTCGCAGCGATAATGACTGTAATTTTACTGTAACTACACCTACCAAAAAAAAAAAGAAATGCGTATATTTCAGTCGTGGCCTAATGGATAGGGAGTTGGACTTGTAACCCGAAGGGTGCACTGCTCCGGGGGGGTGTGTGTGTGCGCACTTGGATGGGTTAAACTCAGAGCATAAATTCCTAGTATGGGAAACCATACCTGGCCACATGTCACGTCCTTTCCTTCCTTTCCTTTGCTTAGAATAGATTCGTTACTATTTTCCAGAGCCCAGGGGTATATTTGAACCCCCAAGCTGATTTATTAATTTTCCAGACTGATACACAAAAGATGCAGCAATATAGCCAATTCAATCTAGCATATGCAACTGCTGCATAGCAAAAATCAATGTGAGACGGATCAGATAAGATTTTCCCTGCCAGGGTCGGCAATTTTTTTTTTTTGTATACACATCTTAAAAACTTGGTTCAAGTTTGTGTAAACTATAATGTAGCATGTTATTTACATATGTGCGTGGGACATTTTATCGTTTATCACACACACACCTACTAGTAAAAGTTCACTTTCATTGTCTGTTTCCACTTACGCTGGTTCAGTGCAAAGATTGGTGGTTTCTCAACAATGTGAGCGTAAGAGATTTCGATCAACCCTTTTGTTTTTGTGGCATTCTTTACTGATAGTATCGTCCATTTGCTGCGTAGGGTTTTACGTGTGTGTGTGTGTGTGGTTGAAGGAGCACAAACAGCGTTTGTTTCGTAAGTGCTCTGAAAAATAACAAGGATTATTTTTGCAAGCAGAAGCATCTGTCAGTGTAACCAAGGCACAAGTTGAATCTAAGAAGAGGCTGAGAGCTTCTTGAGAGCTGAGAGATTATTGTTTGTGCTGCTTTCAAGGTCAGTCCAGGGTTTTGACGTGTTTTCTGCCTCTTTCTGAAAGCAGTTGAGCTGTTTATGAAGCCTCTCTGCTGTGGAGGTCAGTGGTCCTCAGACTGGATTGTCAGGGATTGATATTATTCTACAGCAGGTGGACCTAATTATGCATCTCTATCCAAGCGAGCTGCTCACACATCAGGCAAAACATCTTCAGCGAGTGGATAAACAAGTCCACAAACTCTTGAATGAAACTTTAACATTTGATGCAATCCTTTAATAAACAGGCAATCTGTATGGATGCATTTTATCATTCATTGTCCGTCATTACAGCCCATCTGGTGTTGGTTATATATTGGAAATTGTATAATCCACACTCATTTCGCATTTCTATTTTTACTTTTAGTTTACCTTAAGTTGACCGTAATTTAATGAGGAAGTGTGAAAATGTGGCAAATGTTTTGTTTTTCAAAAGATACTTTTTTAAATTAATTTCATTTAGATATTAATGCTTTTATTCAGCACGGCTGCATGAAATTAAGCACAATTCACAGTAAAGATTTTTCATATCATATATTATATTTCATATTATTATTACTATTAAATTTTTTAAATAAATAATAAAAAATGTTTTAAACTCTATATTTCTCAAACAATCCTGAAAAATAATCAGCAAATCAGAATATTAGAATGATTTCTGAAGGATCATGTGACACTGAAGACTGGAGTAATGATGCTGAAAATACAGATTTGATCACTGCAATAAATTACGTATTGCAATATATTCACATAGAAAGCAGTTGTTTTGAATTATAATATTTAACCTTTTTTTTTTAATTCTTGTGTACATGTCTTTTATAACTTTGTTAATTTTTGTTAATTTTTTTGTTTAAATTTATTCAGAGATTGCCCTGACAATAGCCTTGATGCAGGAATGGCTTTAAAAAAGTAAAATAATATGTATTTCCGATCAAATAATTGCAGCCTTGGTGAGCAAAAGACACTTTGTTCATAAACACTTAAAACATCTTACTGACCCCAAACTTGTGAACGCCAGTGTATAGCTCTAGCCATTTATTGGTTTTCAGACAACATAAACGTATAATTTATTGACTTTTAGTTTTCAGAAATGATTGGTGGACTTGTTTGCGAGCATCCAGTAAGCAATAATGATGTGCACTAAAACATCTCAAAGTAAACCTTCTTCTGTTTCTTTCACACATTCAGGAGCAGAAGATGGACCCGGCCCAGGGTTTAGACTTCCATCCCTCCACCCTGCCGCCTCTGAGACGAGCCAAATCACTGGACCGCAGGACCACCGAATCAGTCATGACAGTAAGACAGATCCATCCCTCTGTTTTCTCTCAGCACCGATGCTGGACAGTCATAAGGCATTTCCATTAGAAACATTGTGGGTGAGGTGAACCGCTGCCAAATCCTCCACAATGGCTCTGTTGTTCTCCTGAAGTTCAAAGGTTAAAGAGAGCAGCAGCAGGATTTGGCATGATTTGAAGGAAAAGATGGACTACTGTTTTGGAATATTTTAGTCAGCATGATATAAAGAACATCTTTAGTATTAGATGGAGATCACCGCTGTCCAGAAATCACTCAGGGCTGTATTTTAACGTATTATACAGGATAGTGATGTCATCTGGTGTCCTTTTTTAAATGGACGGCTTTATTGCTTTAAATGAATGATTTCAATTATTGTTAAAAATTGCTTATAAATTGCAAAAAATTGTCAAGTTATGTAGGGTGACCAACAAACAAAATAAATATCATGTAGCTGGACCTTTCAAAGCAAAGCTGAGGTTGTAAAATGTCACTTAATAATTCACAATTCATTTAAAATATGTTAGTTTAGTATAGTTAACTAAATCTAAACCATAAAATAATATATATAAATATAATATAATATAATAAATAATAATAAAATAATGTATTAAATAAGTGAAAAGCTTAAAAATAAAACAAAATATTAAATTAATATAATTCTTTTTACAGTAAAAATATAATAAATCCAAATATCAGTAGACAATTTATAAGTTCATTTTAATATAAAAAATTTATATTAAACTTTAAATTAAAATAGAAAATAAAAATAATAATTTTGTATAAATGACTAAAACCTTAAAATGAAAAGAAAAATATCATCAAGATTTTAATAACTATAATAGTATGTAGATTACTAAAACTTAACATGAAAATGGAAAACACAGAAATAAGCATGAATTTTAATTTGATTTTAATAAAATATAATAGTGTATACATTTCTAAAACTTTCAAATTAACATGAAAACAGATAAAAAGGTTACTAAAAATAGCAATAATACTAAATCAGTCATACTAAAATAGCACTGATTAATAGAGTTTTCCTTTATCGTGTGTCTTTCTGCTGATATCTCCACCCAGACTAATCCTGGTCGCCCTCTTGTTTCTCTGTGCTATTTGTGTGCTTCATTGTTGTAAGTCCACGGACGTCCTGTTCCTCGGGGTGTCGCGTGTTCCCCTCTCCTGCCCAGGTCATCTCCAGCTCGTCCTGCATCCAGCCGTGTGTGTGTGTGTGTGTGTGTGTGTGAGCTCTCTCCAGCACTCTTACCACACAAATATGCGAGCTGTGAAGTACAGATGCTCTGAACTGGCATGTGGAGTGTTTCTCCTGTCCGTCACTGGAAATAAGTGACTGTCAAGTCAAGTAATCCAGAAAAACACCCTGGCTTGCATCTTTTTCTCTCACCGAAGAGCGTCAAAGAGCAGAAAAGGCTTGTTGAAGTGTGTAGAAATGAGGCGAGGGTGTGAGTGAAAGCTCACGATCAGCACCCGGCACACCTGACTTCAGTGGTTCAGCTCATGCATGAAGATCTGTGTGATCACACACAACATGACACATCTAACTCCACTGCTTCTGTTTATATTTACAATTGTTTCCCTCTTGGATTACAGCCAGACCTGCTGAACTTCAAGAAGGGGTGGATGGTGAAACTTGATGAACAGGGCCAGGTGAGCTTGTGTTTCTCTGTAAACAATAAACAACAATAATCTCTCGCTGATTAGATCTCGCAGTAGTGTGTAGAAATGAAATGCCCAATCCATGTGCTGGCCAGTGGCTTTCACAGGCAGAGGCAGTGCTGAATAAAAATGATAAAAGCATTGGAAATATTGCTTTTTAATTACCTAAAAATATGTTTTTAGTACTTTTATTTTCTGATTATATATAGCTCTGTGTAATAATAATATAACAGCTATTGTTAGTAATTTTAATAATAATAATGTATATTAATTAACGCATTTAATATTTAAAATATTATTTGATTTTATAATGTCTAGCATTATATGGTGGTGCACTGACATTTAGTTTCCTTTCACCAAGAACTACAATTGTATTAAATAAGAAAATAATACTTTTATTTATAAAGAGATTTTTATCAAGCTGTAGCTTAACAGAAAAGAGGATGTTTATCAGTGAAATTGTCTATATTTGATGCTCTGTGTTAACAGAGGAGGTTCTTGGTGTTGAATGCATCACCTCTAACTGATCTGCTGTTGATCAAAGTAGTTCAGCTCAAATGGCTCTGACTCAAAGCACTGATGCTTTTAAAGGGCACGATACACTTTGAGTGCGCTGCAGCAATAGGTCACAAAGTTGAAAGGATAGAGCCTCTCAACTTTATCACCATGGTCTTTAAAGAAGGATACATGTCTTAAAATCAGCCTGTCCACACATCAGACACACGCAGGATCCTCCCTGACCAAGAGCTCGCTCTACTATGATCCGTTTCATTTTTTATCTGTATTGTGTTTGAGATATTCCATCTTATCTCATTTGCCATTTTATTATTTCATTTCAGTGGAAGAAGTATTGGTTTGTGCTGACGGATCACAGTCTACGATACTATAAGGATTCTATTGCTGAAGAGGTCATTCACAAAGCTTTTATAGCATTTAGTTTTTCCAGATTTTTTTCTATAGATGTTAATTTGATAATGTTTCTCTCACTCTCATGTTAACAGGCGTCTGATCTGGATGGAGAGATTGATCTCAGTACATGCTATAATGTTACAGAATATCAAGCTCAGCGAAACTATGGCTTCCAGATTCATGTAAGTGGGTGTAAAGCTTAATTTGATTTAATATTTTCTTGAATTTTATGTAATGGGTTTGGGTTTTTATAAAATTGCCTTTTATTGATTTTTTTTTTTACTTTTATGGACTTGTATTTTATATTTTATGGATTTGTTTTAATGGAGTATTTTATGGATTTTTCATTTTATATTTTATTTGATAGACTTTGAGTTTATTTTTGATGTACCTTTATTAAACGTTTTCAATTTTATTTAGTTTAATTGATATTTTATTTTTAATTAGAAATGTGCCTTTTAAATTTAATTATTTTTTTATTCTACATTTTGTTTTATGTTTTCTGCTTTTTTGTTTTGTTTAATGTGCCTCATGTTATAGTTTATTTTTAATCTAATGGACTTTTTATTTTATATTTTATTTAATTACAGTATATTTTATCAGCTTGAGTTTATATTTCATGGACGTATTTTTTTGTACTTTTCATTTTTATATTTATTTTTAAGGATTTTTACTTTATATTTTTTGTAGGTTTACATTTTATTTGCAAGGTTCTGATGCCTTGTAATGAATTATCCAAGAACTGTATGGACAAATAGTGCAGTTTTTGACTTGAATGTGTTTTTTTATATTGTTTTTTAAAAGTTTGAAGAAATTATTAATCAGATGATCTGTTTGTGCTCACACCAGACTCAAGAGGGGTTGCACACGCTCTCCGCAATGACTGCAGGAATACGCCGCAACTGGATCCAAGCAGTTATGAAAAACGTCCGGCCATCCACTGCGCCAGATGTTGCTAGGTGTGTTGCCATGCATGATGCCTTAGCACAAAAAATAAGTTTTTGTCATTTAAAATATTTATGTTTTGCATATAAAATGTTTTGAAACAGCCTGACGGATGAGCACACTTCCTGCGGCCCGTTTGAGAGTCTCGCCCGGCCTGACATCACTCAGGACTCCCCGTCCTCCGAAGCCTCTGTAGAGCGGGAAGGTGGAATAAAGAAGAGCAGAGCAAGAGAACGGAGGCGCGAAGGACGGTCCAAAACATTTGACTGGGCCGAGTTTCGTCCTATCGCCCAAGCTCTAGCGCAGCAGAGAGCGCACGAGGCCGACACCTTCCAGGCTGAGCTAACCGAGAGAAACAAAAGGAGGGAGGAGAGGCGGAAGAGGTACGAGAGCGTCACTGGCTCCACCTTCGATCCGCCCGCTGATGCCGCAAAGATGGACTTTGAGAGTGGGGGCGTGGTCCAAGTAGATGCTCCGCCCCCATCGGTGGAGCGGCAGCAGAGAGTGGAGGATGAGATTGAGCAGCGCTGGCAGCAGGTGGAGAAGACGCCCATCAGGGAGGAGAGGAGGGTGCCTTTACCCTCCACCCATCAAAACAGAGACACATCAGAGCTGGAAAAACTCGTTGAGGGTTACAAAAAAGGGGTACGCTCTTCAAAATGCATTGCACAGTTATTACTTTAAACTAGGCGCCCTTGACAAGTCCTAAAACAGCTGTCAATGAATGAAAACATCCTGCAAAGTGTTCAGTCTTAAGGCGCACCGTGTATAAAGTTATTGTCACGCAAAAGAAAGCGTCTACTCTGAATCATTGAAACAAGTTATTTTTAAAAAGAATCCCAAGCCGGTTCATGTTGACATCAACGTCAGAATCATTAGCGTATTGCCGCCCACTTCTGAATGAAAAAGCTTGTTTCACAGGAAATATGGGCGGGCACAGGCTAGTATTAGGTGGCGGTGACTCATTAAATCATTCGTTCGACAGAGTCAACCAAACAACTGATTGATTCAGAAGTGACTCATGGGGTTATTTTCTCTTTAATCACACCAAAATAATGTGTTCAGCAGCCCCTTGTTTAAACATCTAGAGTTGAAAAATGATATATGATATAGTTTCAGATCATAACTACTCTTTGTGCTGTGGACATTGTTAGGTTGAAGAGCTGAAAGCTCAGTTGGAGAGCTGCCACCAGCAGTTAATGGACTCCAATCGGCACAAGCTGGAGCTGGAGGGTCAGCTCAAAAACGCTCTGGAGCGTGAACAGCAGATCCGGGCTGGTTACATTTCACCGGTAGGCCACATTTATTTCATGGTTTTCATAGCGTATTCAGCTATTGCTTGATTGAACAATGTGTGTCATTTATTAGGAGAACAGCAAACACATGGCTTCCATCTTTATCATCGAAGCTGCAAACGCGTGCTTTGCATGTCTAGAGACCGTTGCATGTAAACGAAACAGAGCTCTTTTGCCTCTACTTAAGATTCCTCTTGCCATGTTCTAGCAAAATGACACTAAATGTTTTAATTTCATGCAAGCTCTATTGCATGTGCCAACATAGAAATGATTAACATTAACTGAACATGAATTAATAAATATGCTATTATTGGCATGAAGTAATCTGAACTTAGTCTTACAGTGCCCTCTGAATACATTCATACTCAATGATACGTACTCTAAATTACCGGAAAACATTTACACCATATTATTATTTTTTTTATATTTTAACACTTAAAACCTTTATGTATAATGGATTAAAAAGGTGTTCATAATGTATGTTGTAATGCGTTGTTCATAAATAACTATAACCATTCATTATTATAATGTTTGAAGGTTTATATACTATACACCTTATACTTTTTAACGGTGTAACAGTGAATGTAGAAGTATTAAAGTATCGTACATATTATAGTGTATTATGTCTGTGGTTATGTATGAGATCATACAATGCATTTTGTTTGGTGCATTACAAGCACTAATTAATGCATTTAAAATAATTATTTATATTTAAAGGATAAAAGTAAAGTTTGACTAATAAAAAAACCCAAATATGCTTTTATTAGTAGTGTTTATGCGATGAATGTTTAAAGATTAAAATAAGAACTCAAAGTTCTTCGTGCCAGAATTTTTTTTCTCAAAAGCATTGAGTATCGGTGTATTTTAAGGGTGTTGGAAATTATTTAAAATGCATCTTTTGCAGAATAGTGCTACATGAACATTTGACATCTGAAAAGATGCCTATTCAGGGCATATGTGCATGACATGTGTTATTCATATTTAACATTTATTCATTTCATTTTAACCTTATTCTTGACTTCTTCCATATATGCTACAGAGTGTGTGTGTGTGTGTGTGCGTGTGTATGTTTGTCTCTAGTGTTGTGTAGTGTTGCATTGTCTTCTGAGCTTAATTCGGACTTTAATAATTATTTTATTGACTTGTTTTGTCATTAAGTAGCCATTTGTTGTTGCAATATAACTTTTCAGTATACCAAAGTTAAAAATCAAATGTGTGGGGATTTTTATCTTAATCATGGCGTTGTTCCACAAAAGGTAATTCTGTATGTTGTTCTGTATCTCCACCAGCTAGGGTTTTCGGTCACGTATTTATTAATTCAGGTTTGTTATAAACGGACACTGTAGTGGTTGCACAGTAGTTTAGGTTAAATTGTTCCTCGAAAGGCCTGCAGGCTTAACTGGATGGCATGTAACTGTTCTGGCATTCTTAGCTAGCACTAATTTTGCGTTACTTACCCCATGAATCAACTCTTTAACCTCTTAATATGCATGCATTGTTTCGAATTACTAACCTTTTGCCATTAATTTTATTTCTAGCGTTCTAATGCGCCTTATTACATGAAAGAAGCTGAATGAATTTACTCTCCCTTTAACCTTTAATAGATTGATTCGACACAGTTGTTGTAATAAAATGTACATTTACCTCAAATCCTCAACACTGTTAATTATAATCTAGAAATTGATTAGCGTTGTTCATCTGTGCTGATTGTTAACCAACTGTCTGGTCCCCTTTTCCAAGCTGGAGTCCCCTTTGAGTGTTGAGACAGAGCCCCAGATGAAGAGGACTGAACTGGTTAGTTCTCAAGCTCAGAGCTTAACAAAGAAGTACCAGGAAACCAAAGAAATCCTGCATCTGCAAGAACTGAAAAAGCGCAACATGCAGGCACAGCTTGGCCTTTCTCTCTCGCACTGGCCCACAAAGGAATCTTACCTTTCTGACACCAAAAAACCCTGCACCTCCGAGGTCTGTCCCTCAAACTCCATTCAAAAAACGGTCAGCTTAATGCTTCAGGATAGCGAGGGAAAGATCAGAGAGCTAGAGAGCTTGATAGATGCCAGTGAGCCTCTGACATTAAGAGAGCTGATAAAGCTCATGCACTCGCATAGTGAATGCATTTGGGTAGAAAGTTCTCAAGGACAGGAAAGAGAGTCAGTAGGAGAAATGACGCAGAAACTGTTGGAAAGCCTCAGGAACCAACAGGAGATTGAGAATGAGACTGTGAGGAAAAGCTTGGAGAAGGCTGGAGACTGTATTCGGGACTATGAAGCTCGTTTGGTCACCATGGAGGACATGTTGGGAAGAGTTCACAGGCAGAAAATGGAGAGTTCGTTTGTATTAGGTTGCTCCAGAGAAGACCATCCGGATTTGTCGCGGCAAGTGGAGTTACTCGCCAGTGAAAACATAGCTTTGAACCAGCGCTATCAGGAAATTGTGAACCAGTTGAGAGAAGCGGATCGAGAAATAGACAGGCTGAAAGCTGAGCTTTGTAGACTACGTAGCGGTCAGCAGTATCCACAATCCAGCTTGGAGCAGGAACAAGAAGACAAAGAGACTTCTGAGAAAAATGTGTACGAGCAAGAACTCTATGAAAAGTCACAGAAGCTACAAGAGGCTCTTGTTAAATTGGAAACACTCGGTAATAATTTGAAAGATACAGAGAAAAGATTGCAACTTAAAGAAGCAACGCTTAGGGGTCTTGGATTTCAGGTGGCAGAAAGCGAAAACGATGATAAAGAGGTAGAGTCTGAGACAGGCGACCTCAAACGCCAGTTGGAGGTCCTTCAGTCCAAGCTTTCAGAGAAGGACAAGCAGCTTCAAAATGCTGAGGAGGTCTGTAGAGAACTGCAGTCTCAGAATACAAAACACGAGGAGAATGCAAGGATGTGTAGTCAGATGCTTGTAGATGCTCAGGAGGAAATTAGGATGCTGAAAGAGAAGGCAGGTACGTTTGGTAGCGAACCAGGAACAGAAATTGGGCACCGAGAGTTGACGAATGAAGGTGCAGTTGAGGAAGTCGTGGAAGAGTTCAAGAGCAAGTCTAAATCTCTTCATCATCTACTTGATGTGTTGGTAATAGGCAGTAAGACAGATTTGTCCAACGTTGACACCAACATTTTGGATGAGAATCAGGGAGGAATGTTGGAGATGTTTGAGAGAATGATTCTACATAAGGTTTTAGCTGGTTTAGAGGACTGTCAGAAAGGCTCAGAGGTTGAGCAAACCCTAAGGAAGGTTGTAGAACGTATGCTAGTGGATAATAAAATGCTGCTGCTTATGAATAAGCTCTCAGACCTCCGAGAACTTCAAAGTGATCCAAAAAGCGCTGGATGTGAAAATGCACTGAGTGAAGAGACGGTGAAATCAAATGTTTGGAATCGGTTGCTGGATGATGCTGCCAACCCCTGCGTCATAAAGACCCTCGCTGAAGTCATTCAGAAGAAAGTGGTGTTGTTGAATCAAACGGCGTCTGCTCTTAGGGAACAAGCTAATGAGGAACTCCAGTCATTGGCTTTGACTCTTTCAAGCTGTGGCTCTCAAAGAACCTGTTCTGAGTATGTTCGAGAAGCCATAATGGACATAGCATGCATGTACTTGGTAGTTCTTCAGATGTTGCCAAACACAAGACCGTTAGACCCGCTTGCGTGTGCAAACTGTGCTGATTTAAGGGCACAACTTGAGTCTGAGAAGCAGGGGATGTCAAGTGCTGGCGTAACCCACATTCAGATCGAGGGTGAACCAATAGACTCTCTGGACAAGGCCATACAGCTTCAGGACATGATGGCCAAGCATAAGAAGGAGCTGCGAGAAATAAAGGAGGCGTACGAGCAAGAAGCAGAAAAGCTGAGGCTGGACGTGGCCAAGGCAGGTGAGACTCTGAGACTGAGATCCGAGGAGAACGTGAAAGAGATTGACTCTCTGACCGTGTGCATGGAGAACCTGAAGAAGAAGCACGAGATGGAGTGTAAGGACTTAACAGCACAGTTCAGTCGAGAGATGAAAGAGCTTATGGACGTCGTCGAACCTGGAACGGACGGGGAGGCGAACTCTACTTCCCTCAAAGTGCGGATCCAAAAACTCGTATCCCGGCTGTCCGAACTAACTGAAGAAGTGAATCTGCGAGAGCGTGATGGGGATGCAACATTGCTGCGTCTGAAATACGAGAAAGACCTGGAAAACCTAAAGGTCAAGGAGTTCCGTGTCCTTGCTGTTCTCCGTCTGTATTGACTTCATGTGGCAACCTTAAACCTGATCCTTTCCCCTCCTTTTCTCATACTAACCCTGCTTTGTGGTGCTTTGGTCTGGCCTAATATTTCTCACCAGTGATGCATGGCTGCTAACAATAGGTTTGCATGTACGGTTTAACGCTAGGAGTGTGGATAAACTGACTGTGATGAGAGGAAAATACCGTTCTCTCATTGAGGAAGTCGTTTCTAGTGAAGAACAGTTAAGAATCTATTCGTCATATGTTTTGGAGAATGTATAACTGCATACTCCTCTTGTCAGCAAAACTTATGTGGTTTACCTGGTTGACTTTGTTCTCACACTTAACCTCTTTGCCTTATTAACAGCCGGTGCTCTTTGAATAAATTCCTGCTAAACTTGAATAATTGCAAAATGCCATCTGCTTAACCTAATTGGTAACAAATAATGCATGATAATAACTGAAATGTTTTATTTTCAACAATTAAATGCAGAAAAGTATTTGAGTGAATTGGCTTTAAAGACAGATGCATTATTATTATTATAGTAAAATCAATTACAGTATTGCATTGGTGCACCTACTAAGTGGAAGTGCTCACAACAAATGGTTTGTAGTTTGCTACTCAATTGTTGATTTAAATACACATGAATAATGTGATAATGGGAAAAATGTGTTGTTTTTCTTTCTTTCTTTTTTTTAAGACCAGGGCAGTTCAGTTCCTAACTAGATCATTTTGCACTTATGGACAAATTATAAACATGACGTTATGAGGCCAGTGTCCAATTGTGTTGGCATTGGTGCAATGATTGCCCTCTTTTTTTAGTTTATTATTTGCAAAACATTATTATTTATATAATTTGTGCTTTGGAGTTGCAGGAATATTTTCTTTTAAATTTTCTTTTCGAATATATTTTGTTTTTGAAAGAGTAGCTTGTATTGAACATTTAGCGGTTAGATTTATGTTACTTACAAGATTTATTAAATTAATTTAAGATTAAAAAAACAATACATAATAGCAAAAAAGCTCTGAATGCTAAATTTGTCATCAGTATGTGCTAGTGGACTCATGTTTGTCCGGACAAAAGAGGAAATGAGATTTTCCACCCAGAGAGACTGCTCGGAGTAAACAAGTGCAGGTGCGGCTGTGATATGGAGACAGGAAGAGTTGGCCTGTAGTGGATCAGGACACAGGCCATGTCCCTGGACAGTCGACACTAGTCCTTTAAAAACAACTGCTTTATTCACTCACTGCCCCGTTTAGAGTGGAGTACAGAGGGCCATTAAATAGACATCTGAAATGCATTGAAGTTTGCACAATCAGAAGAGCATTGACATGCACTGAAATTAAACTCCCTGTTGACGAATAGTACTTCTAATCCTTTAAGAGACTTGATGTTGATGGCAAATCTTACAAGTATAGGTGCTGCGTTTTGGCAGCCAACATACTATGAGTCTATTTAAATAGAAATTTTCAAATATGTTTACAGTATGGACAAGCGTATGTAGTGCCCCCAAAACATACTTGGACATTTAAGCTGTAAATGTTTGAATTTTTAATGCATTAAAATCTTACACCAGGTTTCTGTACCCTAGTGAAAACAAAATATACTAAAATGAATTAGAAATGTATAGCATACTACAAATGTATTGGATGTGCTTAATAAAAATACCCTGCGAATTGTATTTTTGCTGTTCTAAACGGGTACACGTAAAGTCTTCTAAATTGAAATTGAAATTCAGCACAATTTAAGTGAACAAAGCACAAAATCAATTAAAGATAAACTGAAGTATATTTGATTGCATTAAAGTGGAAATATTGTTAGAATACTACAGGTACACCTTAAATATCTCGCAACTTATTATACAAAGATCATATGGTCTTTATTAATAGTGATATTAAAACACATTTTAGGCATAATATTAAATCCCGAACGATAAAGCATTTTGAAGGCCGATACCGATACAAATATTTGTTGTTTTTATTAAGAAATACACCAAATAAAGTTTAATTATAGTTTTATGCCAGTCTTAATTTGTAAATAAATATGTTTGAAGTATACTTAGTATGAAATAAATGCATTCTAAATTAATTACGGCATACATATATTTTTTATTTTTAAAGCTTTTCTGAACTATTTTTGCATTGACCTTTTACTGGTGTCAAGGTTAGTGAATGTATTATTATAGTGAACGTTTGACGACCATGACCCATCCAATACTATTTATCTACAGTATATCTACTGCTTTTATTAAGAGTCTTTTGCAATCTTTCTTTATTAATAAATTGCCCTACGTTTGATTATCTTGTTTCTAATCCAGTTATATTCATGCATTAAGTCTGACTAAAGTGCCTAAAGTGTTTGGGATGAAGACTGAATGAACAAACTGTCCCATCCCTGTGTGTGTATTTGTTTCTTTTGTAAAGCCATCTCTCACTGGCCGCATTGTCCCCTTTATGTCATCGTAGGTTATTAATACTTTGCCTTGTGTGGACGCTCTTCTGTCCACGCAACGCTAATCTCTGTCTGTGTAAATGTTGTCCTTGTCAGAGTAGAAGTAGATTTGAATCGATCTGAAGGAGATGCACTAAATGCTGCTTGCTGCATTTCCAAACAGGCGACGTGTGAAAGAGGCTTCGCTGCCATGGAAGAGTCTCATCAGAAAGTTATCGATGAGCTGCAGAAAAAGCACCAGCGGGAACTGGAGAAACTGCAGGAGGAGAAAGAGAGACTGCTGGAGGAAGAGACCGCGGCCACTATAGCTGGTTAGTAGGGCCAGGAAAAGATGTTTAGGGTCATTCTATTTCTTAATAGACATGCACAGTGTCGAATAGGACATTTCAGAATCACATGCAAATTCTTCATATATAATATGTTCCTTATGCCAGAATCCAATTTGTCTTAAACACAAAATATTAAATTGTGCTGATTAAACTCTTGTGCCATGCTGAAAATAATTTAAAGGAATAGTTCACCTAAACACGAAGTTCCTGTCATCATTTACTCACCCTCAAGTAATCAAATCTGTATGAATTTCTTTGTTCTCTTGCTCTATTTGTGGATAATTTTGGCATTAGCTCAGATCAAAAAGGCCTATGATCAGGAAAAAAAAAAAACTTTCAGAACCTGTTAATTGGAAATAATTGACACAATATATTTGGTAATATAGCATTGAGATTTTTAATTTAAATTTTTTCTGTTTTATTTTATTTTTATTTTTTTTGTAGATCGGTCATTTTTTATCAAGAATAATGTGTAAAATACAATAATTTATAAAAATACAAAAAATTTTAATTTATTTCTGTATACCATAATATTAACTAGCATTTTTGGAAAAAGAAAAGTAACTATAAATGTTAAAGACTCATTCCTGAATCTGTTTTACAATTAAATGCAAATTTCTGATTTTAAGACACATTACTAAATATGCCACTTTTTAACTGTGTTTTTCTTTGATTAGCTATTGAAGCAATGAAGAATGCACATCGGACGGAGCTTGAGCGGGAACTGGAGAAAACACGCAAGGCCAACAGCAACACTGAAAACGCAGACATAGAAGAAATCTGCAAACAGCACGAGTGAGTTGTTATTCCTTTACCCTATTTTAGTCTCATAATGCAGCACAGCCACACATTCACATTCTTTTGACAGATAAACAACTGCCTCTTCATATTTAATTGTTTAAAATGAGTTTACAAGCCACACCTCTACCTCGCTTTCATGATGCTTTTCTCCTGTTGAAGCAGCTTTAAGCAAATAAGACTTGTGAGTTCTGCACACTACATTAACTGGAGTGGATAAAGGGTTTAAAGCCCGACTGCATGACCGCCTCTGTTGCCAAGTGTGTCTTGGGGCAACGCAACCTAGATGCCAAATCTGGAGCGATTGCAGTTTCTTTCTTTGTGTAAATGCTCCTAATCTGCCCTCGAGCTTTTGGCTGTGTTTCTGTCTAGACGTTTTGTTACTTTCAACTGAAAGAAAAAATTGCATGTGCATTTGTGTTGTAGGGAAGAGCTGATGTCGTACCAGAGAGAGATCGAGGTGTTGTCAGAGCAGTATTCACAGAAGTGCTTGGAAAACGCTCATCTGGCCCAGGCACTGGAGGCCGAGAGGCAGGCGCTCAGACAGTGCCAGCGGGAGAACCAGGAACTCAATGCGCACAACCAGGTAACCATTTAATGGATTTGATTAATAAATGTGTATCAGAGTGTTATGTGTAAGCCAGAGTAAAGAGATGTGTCTTTAATCTAGATTTAATCTGACAGAGCGTGCCCGCCTCCCGAACAGTATTAGGTAAATTGTTCCAGAGTTTGGGTGCTAAATAAGAAAAAGATCTGCCACCTGCAGTAGATTTTGATATTCTAGGTATTATCAAATGGCCAGAGTTTGTAGTGTATTAAGTGAGATGTTGTCGGTATATTGGATCCATACATTAGGTGTTAAAGTGACAGCAGCCTAATATGCGACTGTCTGTTTTACGTTTTATGCTGCTTGTGTCATATGTAGGAGCTAAACAATCGTCTGGCAGCTGAGATCACTAAGATGCGATCGATGATGAGCGAGGACGGCGGAGACGGTGGGGGGGTCATACAGGGGAAGGAGCTATACGAACTAGAGGTCTGTTTCTTCCTGTATGACTCGTTTTCACACAGCATTCTGGGAGTGAAAAGCTCATCGTCACTCTTGTGTTCACAGGTAATGTTGAGGGTGAAGGAATCAGAAGTGCAGTATCTGAAGCAGGAGATCAACTCTTTAAAAGATGAGCTCCAGACTGCCCAAAGAGTAAGTGCTGCATCGTTGTTATTCTCAAAACTTTCACAGATAAATTAATACTTCATGTCCTTACAAAACAGCTCCGTAGAGTCTTCTATTATTAATTTTTTTTAAACAGGCTGCAGCACACATTCAAGTGTAAAATATTTAAGAGATATTTTTTATTTAGTAAATGCATATGCATTGCAATTGTTTTATGTTCTAAGATCTAACTTATGGTTAGAATTATAGGTCAGTGATATTTGATTCTCAGATACAGTGATAATGTGTTCAAAGTAATTAACAGATTATTGTGCAGATACTTGCAAAATATACACGTAATAGTTGCTATCAAACAATTAATCACTTTCAAAATATAAATATATTGTTTTGTTTTTTTTAACGTGTGTACTGTGTATATTTATTATTATGTGCTTATATAAAGACACATATAATATATATCTTAACAAATTACATGTATATACATTTATATAGTTCTTATGTTAAATATATTTATATATAATATAAAATATATAAACACATTTCTCCTATGTGTGTGTGTGTGTATATATATATATCTCTGTATTTATGCATGCATAATAAACATCCACACATTATGCAAAGAAAATTAATTGTTTTTAAAAAATTAATCATTAATCATTTGAGAGTGCTAATATATTGTAAATAATGGTCTTTCCTTCCCGCAATGAGCGACTTAGTTGGTTAGTAATTTAATTTAAACAATTATTTTACTTATTTTTCCAGACTTTTAATTATAAACACTGCTGGATATACTTTTTTGTAGAGCTGCATGTGCAAAATATTAAATACAAACATTAAAATAATCAGTTTAGAAAATTGCCCTATCTATATATATCTATATATCTATCTATATATCTATCTATCTATCTATATATATATATATATATATATATATATCTATCTATCTATCTATCTATCTATATATATATATATATATATATATGAGAGCTGAATTTTGATCAAACTGATATCATTTAAGACTTTTTAAGGATTCTGATGAAAAAATGCAGGATGATTAATGTTAATTACCTGTGCCACGTTCCTTGATAGGATAAAAAATATGCAACCGATAAATATAAGGACATATACACGGAGCTGAGCATTGTACGGGCCAAAGCGGAGCGCGATCTGAGCCGTCTGCGTGAGCAACTGCAGCAGGCCCATGATGCACTGGGGGAGCCCACGCTGGAGGACGTGGAGCGCGGCGGTTACGGTGCGACCCTCGCCTTGACATCAACCCACACTCAAATACATTCACGTGCATGTTTTGAACCGAGCGGCTCTCGTGTCTTGCAGATATCATGAAGTCAAAGAGCAATCCTGATATTTTAAAGATGGCGGCCGCAGCAGCCAAACGCTCAGAGCGCACCATGAGGTCAAAGGTAGGTTTCCACACAAACACACACACGAGCGTTCAGTCCTCTGGTGTTGAGTAAGAGTTAGTTAAGCTCACACTGCCACCCTCTGGTCACAATGTTGTTGCCTTTAAGAGAAAATACAGCAGCTTCTGCTTGTGAACGGTCAGGAACTGAACTGTGTGTGTGCTGTGTTTTGTTGTCCAGGAAAAAGCCTGATAGGTAGCGGTAAGACAATGTCTTTTGAACATTCCCTCCTCTAACACAGTCCCGTGTGTGTGTATGTGTTTCCTCTGTTTTTCCCTCTGTTCCCAGTCTGTGAGTCGTGACATGCCCTGGGACAGCTAAAGACTAAACCTGAAGGTAAAAGCCCTTAGAAGGGAGTGAATGCATCATTCAGAGGGATTCATGCTAGGGCTGGGCGATAAACCATATCATATCGAGATCATAAGCTCTGGATGTTTGTAGTGGATCTGCATTATGCATCATACAGACACTTCTTTTCTTTTTTTTAATGATATTTGATGACTTGTTAATTGCGTTACATAATAATTTCAATGAAACCTTTGTAAGGATTAGTGAAGTTTCCATGCATGTGTTCTGACCAGCATGAGGAGTTTCAATCACTTCAACATAGAGAATCAGTTCAAATCAATAGAATAGTCAAATACACACCAAAAACCAACAAAATAAACGTCAGTGAAGAAATGTTATTATCGCAACAAATAATATTGTACATGCAAACACAATATTTTCTCATCCAAGTCATTTGTAGAGTTTTGTACAGCATCTTACTTAACAAAATTGGTAAATTTTTTTCATTTGATAACATATTTGTACGTTTGTATTAAATCACAGAATCCAGAATAAATAAAATACAATGCATTATGAAAAAATTCTTCATTAATGCTAAATGAACATTTACATGTAGTCCTTCAGCAGACACTTTTATCCAAATGATGTTTTGATGGTATTTTTGTCTGCATCGCCCAGCTCTAGTTCATGCATTGACAGACAAACGGATCAGATTATTTTCTGCCGTGGTGCATGTGATGCTGCTGAATGAAGGGCTGTCCGTGTCATCTCATGTTCATCAGACGCGTGTCTCATGGACTCAAGGGCATTTCCACATGCATTGCTGGAAATCGTTCATATTTCAGACAGACTAATTGAGTCGCAGTGGTTCACGGCGTGTGTGTGTCACTGGAGTTTGTTGGTGGCACAGCTGGCAGTTTTAAACACTTCTATCATTTTGGTTGAGGTCACTGATTTAAATGCAATGAAGATGCAGGGATTTGTAATGAAGTACTTCTGGATTTTTTGCTTTGAACAGGGCTTTTGCAGGTCTTTTACATCGCTTTAAATGTTGCATGCACTGCAAAACAAACAATATGTTCCTTTTTGTCCTTTTTCAGTACAAATATCTCAACACCTGCGATGCAAAATGTGTTCGATGAATTTAAAGTCAAGGAGAAAGGGTTGCTATTATTCGCTGGACATTAACATTCACAGATCATGTGTGACCCTGGACCACAGATAAAAGCAAAAAAAAAAAAAGGTTTGTTAGTCTGAGGATACAAAAAGAATTTAGCCTTTAAAGTTGCCCAAATGAAATCCTTAGCAATGCATATCAATAGATTTATGTTAGGAAATGAACACGATCTTTACTTAACATCCTCATGATTTTTGGCATAAAAGAAAAACTATTGCTGCAAATATAGCTGTGCTTTTGTGGTCCAGGGTGAAATACTGTGTTCCTTGACCTTCATCAAACCTGCAGAAACCCTGTTTTTCTCGACCTGCTCACTTCAAAGCATCACATTTGAGTCTCTGTGTTTGCGTCTCCAGAGTCTGAAGGAGGGTTTGACGGCGGAGCAGAGACTTCACTTGTTTGACAACAAGGACACCAAGGACTTCTGACACGGATGCGCCGGCCGGCCTCGCTGCATGTTAATAAAGAGCCGAGTATTTTAGCCCAATAATTAATCACTTAGAGACACACTGGTCACAGCTACAGCGTATATTATACATGGTATGAAGTTTGAGTTTTATGTCTATAGTCTGCATTCCATGCACTTCAGTTACTGTGACGTTGTTGGTTTGTTTTCGTTGCCATGTCTTAATGTAAATACTTAGTTTTTAATGAAGCATCTATCATGCGTACACTAAACACGACTGCGTAAGCTACTGTTTTAACTCTTTAGTTTGTGTGAATCGCCAGCGGGAGGAAGTAACCCACGTCATCCACTCGGAATCATCACGGCTCGCTCTTGTTTTAGTCAAATGGGATGCATATAAAACAACTGCATTTAGTCGACGCTTGCATCGTTAACCGCTGACCTTCTGCAGCATCTCGGGATGTTTTAAAGAAAAGAGCATTTCTGCACAACACACAAGAACAGACCTGGGAGGGTTTGGGCTGCTCTAAAGAGTATTAACAAGTCGATTTAAGGTTGAATACTGGTCCACTCACGTGAATGGGAGGTTTTTTTTTTTTTCTTTTGCTCTTCAAGCTGATAAAGTCTGTAGTGTTGTTCAGTGGCAGTCCATTGTATTTATTTAAATGTTATGAATTTGTCTCACATTTCCATTCATCTATACATTATTGTAAATATACTGCAAATGTACACGAACTGACAACAGGTTTATTAGCAATAAATATTTTTGCACCCTCTGATTTGTCCTTTATTATTATTGCAGGGTGTCATCTTTTGATTTTTTTGATTTTTTGATTTCTTTTTGATTTTTTTTTTACTCTGGTACAAATTTAAGAGCAAGTTTTTTTGATTTGTCTTTTGAGAAAGGTGTAAAAGAAATTAGTGCTGTCAAATCATTTATTTTACATAATATATGGTTATGCTGTGTTTATTTATTATGTTTATATTAAAACACACATGCAGTATATATTTTGAAAGTATTTACACTAATATTTATTTGATATTATATCTAAATGTATTTAAAATACAAACATCAAATATATTTTTTTATATATACATGCATGTGTTTGTATTTATACTTAATAAATAAACACAGTACATGCAAGTATATTATGTAAAGAGAAACTTATTTAGTTTGAGGAAACGTCTGGCATTGGGAAATTTAAGTTCTGAATAAAGTTTAGGGAATACGTGCAATATTAGATATGTGCTTTGATTGAAACCAAACCCACTTTTTTCATTTTACTTCTCAAGTAAGTAACACATCTTGGTTTAAGACATTGATGATAATTCATTTAGAGACCATGCTGATGTATTGTGCTTCATTAAAATACGTACTTGGTCTTAAAAAGGTCTATAAATGTCTTAAATGTAACATGCAGGAACCTTGTATTATTGCTTTATTATATATATATATATATATTAAAAAAATATATTTATACATTAAATATGTAAATGAAATTATTTGTAAGGATGTGAATGAGGTACTTTTTTATAATTTATTACAATTTCCTGAATAATCAAATTAATTGGTTATTAATTTTGGACAAAATATCATTTAACAAATAAGCAATAAATGCAATTCATATTCAAAAAACATTTCTTTTGTTGTTGTTTAATTACATCCTTTGAATAACCTATTTTAATATTTGAGAAGGGTTTTCTAGGAGCTAACTTTCAGGTCATTAAAAAAACCGAACTGACTACAAGTCCCATAATGCATCGCAGCGGCTCATAATGACTCCTGACAACCACCGGAGCCCAAAAGTATGAGAAGCTCCCGTTTCGTGAATTATTCAGTCCGAGCTGCAGTCTCTGCTCAAACAGAAGCGGCTGCTCCTGAAAGAGTGCGTGTGTTTCCGGCGGGATGGAGCTGGCGGCGCCTCGGTGAATGAGTGCATGATCTCGGGTGAGTGTCTTTGTTTAGCTCGCTGTGCTAACGGAGGCCCGCGGCTCTCGAAGCGGATTCACGGCGGCGGGGAGCGCGGGGTGTTGCGGGGTGTTGCGGGGATGCACGTCAGCCCGCATGCTAACTATCTGCTACGCTAACGTAAGCATAACAAACGCCACGGATCCGCGGGACAGGTACCGGACCGACCCGGATTAAACCTGGTCTGGAGGTGTTAGACCGGTCTGGATGCTGTCCGGATCATGAGTGGTGTTCTGTAGTGCGACAGACAGGAGATCAAATCAGAATTAATAAATCCATCTTAAACGCGAGTGCAGTCAATAAAACAGGTTGTTATGGCCTTTCATTAACACCCAAATACACCAGAAGAGATTTTATAAAGTATCCAGACAGATAATGTTAATCCTGGACATATATTTAAGGTGGTAAGGTGTGCTTGGGTTTGTTTCAGTAATATTTTTATTATTCTATTGTCCTACACAGTGATGACCTCCACATTTGCGCCATTATTTATGTTTATAGTCTGTGTAATAGAGAAAAAAAAAATATATATATATATATGTGTATGTGTATATATATGTATATGTATTTTATATATATCTGTATTTTTTTTATATATATATATATATATATAAGTATTTATAATAAAAAAAAAATATATATATATATATATATATGTGTGTGTGTATATATATATATATATATATATATATATATGTATATGTATT
>JAUMHI010000053.1:137543-156771 GCA_032359435.1 Enteromius unitaeniatus | reverse complement strand
ACCTTTGTTGAAGTTTCCACCTGAATAAATACCTTTGTTGAATTTTACTCACCTTGTCCAGTCTCTTACGTTACAGTGAGTTTGGTAATGAATTAATTAAAAGTATATAAATAGGGAGCTGAACTTGTTTCCAAACCTAACCATGCCGTATCCTGAAATAGATGAGGTGGTGGATGAGGGAGCTATAATCTGGCATTTCAAAGAGAGCAAACTTTCAGAGACAGGTCAGACCCATTGGCTTTTAAAGACAGCTACCTGTATGAGCGATACAGGTTCTCAAGAGAAGGGATTGCACATCTTTGTAGATTACTAAGCCCACACACTGCAAATAACACTTGCCACAGAGCGCTCACAGTCCCACAGACAGTGTGCATTGCACTTCGCCAGTGGAATATTTTTGTACACCGTTGGAGATGCAGAGACTATCAGCAAAGCATCAGTTTGCCGCTCTGTACGAACTGTGTACCTTTCTTTAAAAATATTCCTCAATGTGTTCATCACATTCCCTGGCCACAAAAGCTATCCATACCATTAAACAAACGTAGAGGCCAAATGGCCAATCTGTGCAGGACTCCAGAATCTTTAGAGCCTCATCTCTCTAACAGCAACTGGCAAGAGGTATGCTAGTAGTCACTTTGCAAAAATTGCAAAAAGTCTTAAATTTTTTTATATATATATATATATATATATATATATTCTGTCTGTCTATGCAGGTGAATTTCTCAGGAGTTTTGCTGGGAGACAAGGGATATCCATGCCCGCCTTACCTCTTGACTCCCTATCAGGAGCCCCAGACAGAGGCATAGCACAGCTACAACATTGCCCATGCACGCACAAGAGGTCATATAGAGATGGCAAGTCAAGATTCCAGTGCCCGAAGCACCACAGAGTGACTCCACCTAGGGCATGTGACATTGTAGTTGCTTGTGTAGTGCTCCATAACATTGCTTGTCTGAGGAGTGAGAAATAATACGTGAAAACACATTATGATCATTTTATCACACAAGTACACTTTTTAATATGCAATACAGTATCGCATTGAATCTGGAAGCTGGAGAAGGTGGACAGGGTGGAGAAACACTGGTGACCAGTGACAGTGACAGTCATTTCAACACAAATCAACTGCAAAACAAGCCACTTTTAATAGATAATGTATGAAAGAGATATAATATACAAAAGATGTCCTTCGATGAGGGTTAATAGGCCGGCGTGACCTAGAGAATGACGCATTGGCACATCTTGAAATAGATAAGAGAGACAGGAGATGAAATCTCTCACACGGCAAGTGTAGAAGAGCATCATTATTTAATCGTAGCTTCCATTCACGCCACGGCTCGTCTCGAGGAAGCTAATGGGGAGGGTTTGCTGGTGCAGACGCTATGATGAATGCATTGGGGGGCTGGAAACTTTCATATTCAGCCTTAATAGCTGTTTTTCTGCATGACTGTCTCATTGAAAGAGAGATCTATCATTTGGTTTACAGTCTGCTCTTTTACATTATAGTACTGCAAGCATGTTTGGTTGCTTTAGAGACACTGAATCAAACATTCATGTTAGGTGTTTATGTACATCGGCATATAGAGCAGGGTAAATTACATGCAAAAGAAGCACATAGACAACCTCTTTTATCTGGTCTAAGATACACAAAAAAATTTGAAATGTTATTGCCATCTAAAACAGTTGTTTTAAATGTCAATATATTTTAATATATAATTTATTCCTGTGATCAAACTAAAATTTCAGCATTATTATTCCAGTCTTCAGTGTCACATGATCCCTTTAGAAATCCTTCTAATATGCTTCTCAAAACAAACAAAAACTATTATATTATTATCAAAGTTGAAAACTGTTGGTCTGCTTCATATTTTTAGTAGAAGGGCTTCTGAGCTGAACATTTCCTACAGTTTATGATTTATGCATAAAATAATGCCTGTGCTAAAGAGGCACTTTCAACACAATCTCACAAGCAAAGTGGTGCCAAATTTGTGCCAACTCAGTACTAATTCATACGACCTCACTCGTACGATTTCTTACGATTTGTCTAAAACTACATGATGGTTAGGTTTTGGGCCGGGTTATGTTTAGATCATTTGTACAAATTCATACGAATTGGCATCTCGCAAAATACATACGATATAGAATAAATCATATGAATTCATACGAGTGAGGTCGTACAAATTTGTACGAATTAGCCAACTCATAAAATATGTACGAATTGCAGTGAGATTAGGTCGGCACTTTACATTTATTACACATACCTCAGTAGTAAATGTTAACACCGTTTTAAGCTGTACGTTCTTAACAGTTCCTGAATAAGGTCTGCTGGGTCCGATGATTTTCAATAATGGAAAAATACTCAATTTTTTTTCTCCATTTCTGCAGTGCGGTATATTCCACTAAACAGTGAAATTACCTCTTCGACAAAAATACACAGAAAACCCAATGTCCAATGAATCAGCTTCCAATGCCAACAGCACCCATCATAAGTCTTCTCTGTTGGTTAAAGTTGAAATTGTTTTTTTATTAACTGTTATTAAAATTAAATAAACAAAAACATTAGCTTCCCATGGCTTGGAAATTCTAATTCTCGTCCAGTTTTCAGAATAATAGTGCGAGTAGCTGCATACCTCTTTAAGAAAAAGGTTAATCTGTGGGTGGAGGAGTATCTGACTGTGAAATGCCCTCCATCGGATGATTGAAGTGACCTTTGGGACATTCAAATATGTGACACTGGCCTTCTAGCGCTTCAGATGAAATCAGTAGTGAGCTTTCCATCAGTCCCTTGTGCCCTGGGTCAAGGGTCAGAGACAGTTCAGACATAAAATAATCATTCTGTGGAGAAGCTTCTATTCAGTGAGATTAATCCGGCACTTGCTACATGCATTCTATAAGTGACCACGGTCATCTTAAAATCATGTGAAGCTCAAGGAATAATAGTGAACCATGGAGAATCTGCAGCTGCATTTCCCAGAGCAGTGTATGCCATTCTTCATTAATGTGAGGATAATTAGGTTTCTAATCTAATATAATGTAATCTATAAGTCTAACAGCCAGAATAACAAGTTCATCTCTAAGTGGAAATTTGATCCATTCTGCACAGATACAAATTATAAACATAATTTAGTCCACTTTAAAGAATAAAAGAGCCAGAAATGAGAATTCAGTCTTTATTTAGTCACCCTCACAAATACAAAATTTCTATGCAGTAACAAAAATAAAGACTGAAGAACTAAATGGGAACAAAATAAATATTTGGTAAGACATTTTAAGACAATTTCCTTAGCATAAATATAGAAAAGTCTAATTCATTCAATCATGATGATTCGTTTGTGAATCAAACTGATTCGGTTCTTTGACCTAATGATTTGTTTGCAGTCTCTACCAGCTCAATGAAGCTGAACATCATGAGTGATTAATTACTTATATTTGTGTTTTCCTCAACCATTACCATTTGACTTTAACACAGTGAGTAATTGTAACAAATCTTATGTAACACTTATGGTGCTTTTACATAATTTTGGAAGCTGGATTTCTTGTTCATTGTAATGTCATAGAAGAGAGCGACCACGTAGCACAGCATTACAAATATTTCCTTTAGTTTTCAAGAAGAAATAAAATCATACATGTTGACAGAAAAATTATTCATTGATTTAAAAGTTTAGTTCACCCAAAAATTTTAATTCAGACATTAAATACTCATCATCTCGTCACTCAAAACCTGTAAGACCTTCGTTCATCTTCAGAACACAAGATACTAAGATATTTTTGAGGAAATGCAAGAACTCTACCCATTCTAGAAAGCAACATTTAACTCAAATATTCCCAGACCCAGAAACAAAGTAAAGACATGATAAAATAGTGCATGCGACATCAGTGGTACAACTGCAATTTTATGAAGCTCGTAAACAAGGCACATCGCATTTAGATTTTACCAACCTGATCTCACTGCAATTCGTACATATTTCACGAGGTGGCTAATTCGTACGAATTTGTTCGAATTTGTATGATTTCATACGATTTATTCTAAAACGTACGTATTTTATGGGATGCCAATTCGTATGAATTTGTACTAATGACCTAAACATAATCCCGCCCCAAAACCTACCCATCACGTGGTTTTAGACAAATCGTACGAAATCGTACGAGTGAGGTCGTACGAATTGGCACAAATTTGGCACCTCGTACGAATATTTACGAATTGTTCATGAGGCTGTGTTGGTTTTACATACATCCACTTATGCACATCGTGATACTCTCATGGCAGAAGATGGTAACTTAAAGAAGAACTGTTAAATGAAGTCTGCATTTTTGTTTTCTTTGTGCACAAAAAAAATATATATTCTTGTAGCTTCGTAAAATTATGGTTAAACCACTGATGTCGCATGGACTTTTTTACAGATGTTTATCAAAAATATCTTAATTTGTGCTCTAAAGATAGTTCTTGAATGCCATACGGGTTTGAAACGGCATAAAGGTGAGTAATAAATGACAGAGTTCTCATATATGGGTGAACTAACGCTTTAAAAAGAGGTTTTGATAGAGCACAGATTTCTGTCTGATGGGACGAAAGCAGAGGAAGACACCGGCAGCTCTCATGGACACACGGAGTTGGTATGAGGAGCGGAGGAATGGATGGAGATTTCCTGTGTTGGTCTGCGCAGAGCTGCCATAGTAACAGTGGCTGCGGTGGAGGTAGAGGTGAGGTTGGTATGCGTCCAGCGCTCGAATGTCACGCCGCTGCAGCAGGGGGCTGATCGCTTTCTGATGTCACAGCTGCTGGAGATCACTAATGGAGAATACACGCCAAATGCAAGAATAAAGAAACATTTTATAGAACATCATAGGACAGCAGCTACATGAACACTCGAGGCACACCACAGGCTTGGCAGTAACCTTCAGGGGATTGTCCTCATTTGTATGCAGAAGACATGTTTGTTTGTCGTGGTTAGTTTAGACAGTTAATTGTGGTATAAAAATGATTCGCCATGGCAGAGAAAGGTGTCAGTGTGAGTCCCGTTTGTATGACGCACTAATCAAAGATCCTGCAATCTGCAGGACATCTTCATCATTTAATTTCTACACACAGCTGAGAGAAGTCTGAAATCATCTTTTATACCTAATCACTTCCGACTTCCTGCTGATAAGACGCTTTAGTCCGATAAAGATCAGACCTTGGAGGAGCGACACAGGCTAATTCAGTGATTTTCTAAGCATTCATTCTTTCCTCTGTTTTATACCTATGTTTAAAGACTGTAGTCTTTACAGTACTTCAGTATTTACAGTAAAAAGTTCTATGCAAATAAATCTAGTATAAATCTTATACTAACAAAAGAGCAATAATATGTACGTTTTTTTCTTCATATAAAAAATAAAAAGAAAACAATTAGACGGAATGCTTTACAATAAGGTGTCATTTATTAAGTTAGTGTATTAACTATCATGAACAAACAACGAACATTGCATTTATTACACCATTTATTAATCGTTATTAATCTTACAAATTTTTTTGTAATAAATAATAGGAAAACATGTAGTTACAAAAGAAATACACTAAGCATAGATAGTGCTAATATTTTCTTTTTATTAAATATGTTTAATACTAATTATTTAAAATAGAAAACAACATTTTGATTTGAGTGTCACTTTTATTTTTAGAGGGTATAGCTGAATGTGGCTGTGATTATATTCCCACAAAAGGGGATTGTTATTCATCAAAAATACTCAATAAAGAAAAAATAAAAATGTAAAAAATTATTAGAGATGACCTTTTCTCCCCTCAGCTGGATGAAATAATTGAGAAAGCTGAATGGGAAAATGGGCATTAAAAAGTTTAAATGCTGATATCTTAGAGGATACTTATCATTTAAAGACAAACAATTATTAGGATAATGATGATTATTATTTGAATATGGAAGGTCTTGCCAATGAATGTAAAAAATAGGACAGTCATGGCTCTCAATGCAATAATAAGAGGCGGATGAGGAAATAATTGTGACACTAAAGCAAATGTGAAAAAGAGTGCAGCTCTTTAGTACTGCTAATGCACTGCTGAGGGAAGAAAATGGTTGTAGATCTTTGCCAAATTATGCAGTGTTTCCAGATCGAGCTGCTGGCCAATACAGACCCTCTCGGTAGTTCATCAGACTGTAGCTTATTTGGAAATACTGACATCAGTTTGTTGTGATTTGGCAATTTCCACCAAATACTGTTGCTTTAAAATTCATTTCAGGCTCCGTTCTTGTTCAAGCTGTGGATACTGCTCTGTTTGGTGAATTCATCTCCTCCGGCTGACGGATCAGGGACAGACTCATAACCTTGTGCTTGTGAATCCTGGCCACACACAGACAAACACACAGCACATTTGCATTCATCTCATTATGAATTTATTTTCTGATTCATATTAATGGCAGCTGATAAATTATTTAGTCAGCTTTTTCTTTATTTCTCAAGGGTCATATCAAAGGCCATTTCTAAATCCTTCCCATTATCTATTCCAGAATAAATTGTCTCTGTCCCACTGGTCCCCCTTTGACCTTGCTGACTACAAACTTCTGGGGTAATAATCAAGCACTTTGCTGCACTTTTCCACTTAAATCCAAAGAGCAGTGACTTAAGAAATCCAGGTTGGGTGACAAAAACAATAGGCATGTTTTTCTATTTTGTATGTCATGGTAAGATTGACTGGCCAGTCCATAGTAACAATTCTACATTTTAATTCATGTATTTCTGTTGTAGCATGGAGTTAAAAGCAGTCTTAAAGAAAAAAAACAGTGAAAGGAGCAGATAATGACATGTTTTGTATGACATTTTAGGGTTAAAATTCAATGGAGTGATGCTTTCTTGTTGCTTTTACTCTCTCTCTCTCTCTCTCTGGTTCTGGCAAATCCATTACAGACTGGCTTTATGAACTTGACTACAGATTTAAAATGCTTAGGTCTGCTTTTTGCTACACTCAAAGGGAAAGTGCTCGGACTCAGAGTAAGTGTTTCATTATTATTCAAATTAATAGAGAAAATTAAATGGATCTGTTGTGTTTAAGTGAATAATTTTTCATATACCTCCTTGCTAACTCCAGCAGAGGGGATTTATACTTCTGCCGCCCACTCCAATTATGAAATCCATATCTCCTTCAGTTCCCCTCTAAATCTCCGTCCCTTTCTATTTCTCGTCTGTGTTCAGTTATCAGAGCGCTCAGCACGTAATCAGCTGTATGATCTTGCTACTCAGTAGAGCTTCACTCTGTGAATGTTGTCATATATCTTGGGAGCACATTTATTGCTGTTGGAAGAGGAGATTAGCCTTAATGAGCCTTCCTGTGAAAGAAATAATCAGTAATTATGGGCACTGAAGTGTACACCTCATGGTGAACACAGGAGCATCAGTTATGATAACCCAAGTACATATATTGGAGGTCACACTGCAAATCGATGGATGGACTGCTGCTAAAAACAGGTCAGGGATTTTTTTAGAAGTCATTTTCAGCACGCTGTAAATGCACGTATAGATACGTAAATACTTAATGCATTTTTATTAACCTACACACATAGATTTTTTCCCCACCTAACTGTTCATATAGAGGTTTGTTTAATTTTCTCACAGCGAGTGTAGTGGCTCCAGTTTTTTTATAATAGAGTTTTAGTCAGGAAAGTAGTTGTTTAGACTTCAAATACTTTTCAAATACAAATGTTTCTTTGAATTGTCTGTGTGAGCTCCAGTGCCTCAGTGGCCATTCAGTGCTATAATAAACCAGCCAGATCTTCTATAATTTGTTGCTAGCTCTGATGTCTCAATAGAGGTTAAACATAAGATATAATTTGTTTTGGTAAATCTAATGGGCAGTCTTTGGTCTCATTAATCTACTATTTGTTCCAGAGCAAACCGTTCTGGCAAATAGTATTTCTGTCAGAGCTACTATCATCAACATGACTTACAATTAGCATACATTTTAGGCTGGGGGAATGGTTATGTTCTGGGTAAACAATCCCTGCCCATATACACAGCCTAGCATGGATAGGAGCAGGGACAGCCGAATTCCCCCCAGGGTAGCAGAACAGAACCAACATCAATGATTAACGTAGCAGATACCATTAATGTTCTACATGATTATTTACAGTATTATTCAGTGGTCTGACTCAATCATATCTGAGATTGTCCATCTTTTTTAACAGTCAATGGTTGACAGTAAAGATGTTTATATTGAAAAAAATATATTTACTTTATGCAACACCTTGTAAGATGCAGCCAACAAATGCACTGAGCAGCGCTGATATCGCCCTAAACAGATGAAAGGATAATAAAACCTCTTTCTTCATAAATATCTCTTTCTTCAGCAGATATTCAAACTAAGGATTTATTGTGAATATGAGACTGAATGCTGTACCAAATGCAGGTAATCATGCTTGCTCAGTTCATCTCTCTCTCATAATACTCGTCATAATACAGTGAGCCTTTTAATACTGCAATACAGTAAGCTATTAATAAAGCAAGTCAACTTTCCTTTGACTTGTAGGTTAAACTTTACTTTCATTACTTTCAACTTTTTTACTAAAGTGACGGTTTTAAATTAGTAACGCAGACTTGGGTTCAGCTGTTGTTCAAATCTGAGATTTGAATCTGTGGTGAAAGGAAGTAGTTCTGGCGAAAATAGGGGTTTTAAAGACAATCTGTTGTTGTTTCTGTTTTATTTGCATATATTTCTTAAAAACTGAAAAAAAAAATTGCCTATACAAACAAATCTATGGAATTTCCAGTTGAAATGAACACTAGAGGCAGTAAAACTCCCAGGACTTTTATTCCTTTTCACACAAAAGTATGATTTACAGGTACATTTTTGATTTTAAACAGCAAATTTTCACACAATTTGTTGCAGAATGCTATGCTATGACTTTTAAACATTTTTAATGTCCTGCACACTTTGAAAACTGATACTTTTAATGTTGTTGTCACATACTGTATACAGCTTCATACTCATTTTTGAGTTCATCCGGTTTACTTGGTAACTCACATGATATGGTGTTGCACTTAGGTGGCAAGAAACACCGGTTCGTATCACGTGTAAAATGATTTGACAAAACAGCTAAAATTAGCGTAAGGAAGTTAATCTAGCATGGCTGCATCAGCAAATATTATTATATATTTTTATAAATTAATTTTGCATTTGTTAACACTATCAGGTAGGCTAAGGTTTGGGCTTGGTGTAGGGGATATTTCCAACATGATAGAGCATTGATAATACAAACGTGCCACGGTTACATATTAAACGTGTTTTTTAGCACCATTTCACTTTGAAACTGCAACGAAATGTGCAGTAAGGTACATAATTACGGGGTTGCAGAAGTGTATGTAGGGCTGGGTAAGGGCTGGGCGATAAAACAATAACGATATGTATCGCAACAGGCACGTGATCAATAAAAAAGGTGTTCGATAAAACGTTCAATATTTTTTATTCTTCATCGGAAGAAAACAGAGGTTGCAAAGCTAGTTTGGTTTCATTAACAAAGGCACTCGCTGTCTGGTAACCTAGCAACGTAGGGAGTGATACGCTAACAGCCAATCATGTAACAGCATCTTTTTGGTTGCGCCATATTGTTGTCTCGCACAGGTCTGCTGGATTCCTCTTCATAAGCAGAAAATGAGTGCCACAGCGAGCGAGGAAATTGCAAATAAAAGAGGAAAAGTCAGCTCGCCAGTATGGCAGTTTTAGGGATATTATAAGTCTGAACATAGTCAGACCAATGTCGTCTGCAAGACCATCGTCCCCGCCAAGACTGGGAATACCACAAACTTGATGTACCACTTTAGCCGTGCTCACGCTTTGGAGCACAGCTATTTCAACCAACAACATCTGTAGCTGCAACACCACACAAGCAGGAGACCACCGTGGAGAGATACACTGCATCAGTGCCTTATGACAAAGAATCTAAACTGTACAAAGATATAACGGAGGCAGTGGCATTATGTTTACATTTTAATTATTTGAGTCTTCCATGGTTGTTGAGATTTCTGTCTTAATAACTGGGGGGATTACGATCAGAGGAAGGTTAAGTTTAAAATAAAAATGTTTAAATGTAATAGATTTTTCATCTGGCCCTTATTTTAAATGGGTCATAAAAATATCAATAATTATCGATATCAACAGATATCAAACACTGATATTGGGATACAGTTTTCAGCCATATCACCCAGCCCTAGTCTGGGTTGTGTATATCAGCATGCTGTGATTGTGATATTGACTTTATACAATATTTTGAATACCCAAGTGTGCAAATACAGTAAAACAGCAGCGCTACTGTTACTGTTAACAAATGTTGATGATCAGGACCTTAATCTGCGATCTGCCAGAAGACAGTGGCAGCAGGAACACTCAGAAATTTGACCATCATCTTCTCACTTTTTCTCACATCATTTTCTCACTTTTTTCATGAATGTCCTCCATCAGCACATCAAACTGGCCGTGTGTGGCAGTGAACAGTCAATGGAAGAGGAGTGAGAATGCTGTCAGTCAATGGGAAAGAGAGGCCAGGCCTCCATGTCTCACCCCAGTAATCTGACTAAGGCCCTGTTTGATTTCAGAGGGCTGGTGTGCTGAGAAGAGAAGCAATGCATCAAAACGCCTGCACAGGGGCTGCAGATAACAGAGCTCAGCCTGAGGAATAATAGACTTGATTGAATTAGCCATCCATTTCTCGCCATGCTCATAAATCTGGGATGCCTTGATCTCAGTGGCAGCCAAAAGGGGCCTGGACTGAAAAGAGAGGCAGCCTCTCAGCCACGGCAATCACAATGCGCCTGAGCCCAAAGAGAGCAGCGCGTCACGCAGTTAATGCATGGCTGCTTCGCCTGTATCTAAAAGCTTCTCCCTTTAATCTGGGAGAGGGAGGACAGGGACCTTCCCCGGCTAGATTGAGAGAAGTCTCGGTCGCTGAGCCTTTGGATGGCAGAGGACACGTCATTATAACGTCTCAGAAGAGATTCAGAAGAACACAAATAGAAACAACCAACACATGTGCTGAACATTATGTTGCAAGGCATCTAAAGCACACATCTGACAATGTTCAAAAATATTGAAATAACAGACGTTCACTTCTACTGGAGATTGACAGGAAGATTCAGATCTGATTTGAGCTTGAAATATATTTAAATATTTTAACCTGTATGACTACATGCAACCATCTGACTATCTATGAGTGTGAGCTGCTGTTCTGAATAATGGATAATTATGGATAATAAAATCTGAACTGGAATTGTTTTACACTCTGACCTCAGGCAGCTCAAACTATGTTCAAATCCAACAGCAATGACAACCATTTAATCTACATGGATCGCTGTTCATTCATTATTCACTAATAGGCAGAAGATAAATAACCTTTCTGATGCTGTCCTTTAGTGCAGGGTCAGAAAGCTCTCAGATTTCATCCAAAATATCTTAATTTGTGTTCAGAAGATGAACTAATGTCTTACAGCTTTGTGTGTGAATATGGAACTAGTCATATCATCAGAAACGGTGTGTTGTGTTCATGTGGCTCCTCATAAACAGCTCTGTATGTATGAGGACTGACTAAGATAAACTATTTAAATTTGTGAATAAATCAAACACATCTCTCTGTTTGTTTGTTTTTTTAGCAGCAGCACATCAGACAAGCGGCCAGAGTCCAACTGAGACCTTCCACACTCAGCTCTTCACACATTATGCTTATTTAATGGGATCGTTCACCCAAAAATGATTATTTTGTCATCTTTTACTCAAGCATTGATTGAGACGACCCTTTTGACTTCTGGTTCCTTGTGGAACCAAAAATGATTCAATTATGGCATTGCTGTAAATAAACTTTTAAAGCCCCTTTATTTGTGTAAACACAATAAATACACGCATTTTGTGAATGATAGCCCAAGTTATTGTTTTTTTAAATCAAGAGAGAGTCTGCAACACAGACCCAGAGGCTGGAAAAAGTGGAAATAACATGGCTTTTATAACACAGCACAGCCCCTCAGTTCCTGTTGGGCCCTTCAGACTCGGTCTCTGAACGTGGTACAGGCCTATCAATATTCCTGTCTTACGATGCCCTTTCATGAAGGCCAAGCTGGGGTGGGCTGGATAACTAAGGTACATGCTGGAGGAATTTTCTGAAACCTGACCAGCAAGCTAACAATCACACAATCTCATCTGCCTGTCAATGTCTGTGGCAGCTCTATATATATTATACACACGCTCCGGCACTGGAAACATTAAATGATTGTGTTTTGCTACGTCTTATTAATTTAAGTCATCCATTTTGTTGGCTCTAAACCGGGACGCTGGTTATAAAGTGTGTTTGCCCCACACTGCGAGGTGGATGGCGTGGATCAGGAAAATGTGTGCTGATAATTATGGGGCCTGGGATGACAATGACTCAGTTAATTGCGCTAACCTTTTCTTGCCAAGCTGGAGCCGCATGTCAGTGTTGGAGGTGAAATTTGGCTTGTTGTTGTTCAGCTTCATTGATTGCTGTATTTGCTGATTTATGATTCATGTAATCCACAGCCGACAGGCCGTATACTAAGACATTATGCTCACAAACAAGGTTGCACGGTGATAAAAAACAAAAACAAGAATACAAAGTGTTTGGTAATTTGCATATCTCCATCTAGATGTATATTACTGTATGGATGTTTGAACTAAGAGCTGCTGAAGACGGAACAAATTATTTTTGTTTTTGTGCACACCTTCTGAATCCATGCAACTTTTAAGCGGATTAAATCTTTAAACCTTCTTGGATTTATTTATTGAAATTCGATTCGCAACATTTAACATCAAAACTATTCACAGTGATTACTGATGTATTTATGCCAGTTACACTTTATTGAAGGCACATTAATTTTGAGATTATATGCTTCCTAGGAATAAAAAAATCACCAGGATCATCTCACCAGGAAACTGCATCAATGCTACACTGGCTTTGAACAAAAACATATGAACAATGATTTGCATTCCCTTGAGAACAGGTAGGATACCATTATTGATATTACAGCCAGAAATGCAGTACAAAAATGGAGCAGGAATGTCGTCCTTCACACGATTATTCCAGTATCCATTCACAGAGTGCCAGAGGAGCTCCCAAAACGCTGTACGCTTTGTGAGTGAGGCCAAGTCCACCAATCGGTCTTGGCATGGCCCAGCGGGCTGCGGGAAGCACTACAAATTGCTCTCTTCCACCGACCCAGCCAAATCCCACAGACAGAGGACAAATTTGATAGATGGTCCGTCTTCTGAGCTGTCAGTGGGTTTATTTTACAATTAGACATCTCCAGGTGGCGTAGCAAAACATAGAAGGCTCGTCTTCAGACGTGAATCCTGTTTACGTCAGACTCGGGTGAGTATCTGACAGGTAGGTCTCTCATAAATGCTGCCTGAAATCTCATTATGCCAGACCTTCGCCCCGTTCCTGATGGGGGTTTTGCCACACGTCCTTGACGCACAGATACAGGCGCAGATATTTCTCACTGAGGCACTGTAAGGATGGTAATTGCGTTGGGTGATTTGTGCTTCAAAGCACAATGACGCTAATTCAAAACAACTTGATCCTTGGGTAAACTAGAGTATGTGCGGATGTGAATGCACATATACAACAAATGCCTTTTGTTACTATCATACTTATGAAGTGATTATTCATGCTCAGATCCCTTAGTCCCCAAATAAATGAAAAGAGCTTAGCTCTGCAGACTCATTAAACAGACAACGGCTAAAACAACTCAGAACAGATCAATGAAGCACTAGCTTATCATACTGATGTTTTCAAATGAAAGCCGTAGCGGTGAAGTGTCAAATTGCACACTTTAGTCCAATTAAATTACTATCTACACTGCATTTAAGGCAAAATATAATTGTTTGTTTGTCAGAATGCAAAGAATCTCGGAAATTCCAGCCCTATCTATGGCAGGCTGTCTCCAAAGGCAAATCTACCTGATTAAAAATTGACTCAGATACTTCTGCAGAAGCACAGGAATAAACCTTTAAGGGAAGTCAATGTGCCTGGCAGCCATCTTACTTTGCAGATATTTCCTATTTTCATTATGCGAGTAGCTCTATCTATTGTGAGTATCTGAATTGGACCAAGACCCATTGGGTCAGGACTGCATTCCAATACCACATGCTTTCAAGTCAGCAGAAAAAGCCACACAAAAATGCTTTGGATGCTGCTTCTACAGACCAAATGATGATACTTTTTTTTTTTTCACCACAGTGGTCGAGTGATTAAAAACATATCTGGCTCTTTTAAGTGCAAATGCATTGCATTTTTATAAGTGGTCTATGTCCTTCTCCTTATACTGCCTTATAAATCTTACCAGTGTTAAGGATTCACCATATAACATTCTGACTGATACCAATAAAATGATGGTGGATAACAGACAGACATTTCAAAAATATAGGTCAGTACTTTGTCTTTAAATAAATAAATAAATACATAAATACAAAAAAAAAAATATTTCAAGGATCAATTCTCACTAATTAGTTGCTTATTAGCATACATATTGCTAGCAATTTGGTTGTTAATTAGTACTTATAAAGCGCATATTAATGCCTTATTCTGCATGACTTTATTTTAGATCCCTTAATTCTATTCCATACTTAAACTAAATAACTACCTTAACTAACTATTAGGGTAATTCCTGGTATCCGGTAACATTTTGGCTTCAACATTTAAAAAAAAAGATGTTTTTCATGTTTTTTGCATTATACCAAAATAGTGACGTTTAAATAAATATATGGAAAACATATTGGTCAAGCTCGGTATTCTATTAGAATTTCCACTCTATTAGTTTCACATACCACATTCTATATAAAGCTAACAGGGTGGAAAATTTTGAGCTAAATTAGCTCTAGTTTGTTTAGTGATCAACAAATAGTCCTCCAGCCTTCTATAGATGAACATAACATTTATAACTATGTCAGATATGTTTTTTTTGATCGGACAAATATTCTCCATAATATAGCCTAACAAGGTGGAACTTGAAGAGTGGGACAAGCAGGAGAACATTTCAGAAACATAAAAACGTTGTGAGGAGTGAGGTGTGACATTTACCTTCATTTGTACAGTTCAATTCCAGCAGGATAGAATAAAAAAATATGGTAACACTTCAGAATGGTCAGAATAATGCATTAGTTAAGCATTAATTGATGGTTATTTGTTCACAATTAATCATTAGTTGAGCAAAAACACACTAGTAATTAATGATTAACCTAACATTTTAAGGACTCAAATTATGCATCAGTTAAGCATGAACACGTGTTTGACCCACTATTCTAAAGTAAAACACCTATTCAGTAATATTCAAGTTTATAGACTATAAGGTAATTAAATTTAGTGCTTTAATGGCGAATTTGTGTCTACCTTTGAGCGCAGGTGAGGACACGTTTGACTTGCACTCGTTGCAGCTTGAACTGGAGGCCGTGGAGAAGCAGATACGCGAGCTGCTGGAGAGACAGACCGAGATAAGAGAGCGGAAAGCAGCGCTGGAATCCTCCCGGGTGAGTATACAGCATGATACGAACACTCCGACCACCTCTACTCCGTGTGCTTCTCTGCACAGGTCCCATGCACCCCGGACAAGATCTTCCCAGATATCCTTCACTCTGGCGCCAGGACACCAGAGACCCTGGGTCCAGTAGCCCGGTCAAGGACATCTCCGCCTCCGGTCTTCGAGATCTCCACCGGGAACCACTTCGCTCCCCTCCGCGAGATGGAACGCACCGCTGTGATCGTTGGAGATTCCAATGTCCGGTACGTTCGTGCTACCTTAGCTAAAGACAAAGTCCACACACACTGTTTTCCTGGCGCTCACGTTCTGGAGGTTTCTGCACAGATACCCATGATCCTGAAGGACGGCGAGAGCGCTGGCGCGATTATCGCCAGTTATCGATGTGGGCACGAAAGGTTCAGTAGAATTCTTGCTTTACAGTTTTTCTCGATTGGTTTGGCTCATTTCTTGAAACAGAAATTACATTCTCAAAATTCTAAGATCATTTGGCAAAACAGTGTTACAGTTTAGCACAACACTATAGCTCACTTGCAAAAGCTCATATCTCTCCAAAAACAGTTCACTCATGTGTCAAAACTAAATTCCTTTCCCATATAAAAAGTCAGTGCCACAAAAATGGTAAATATCCTTCTCAATTGCTTTGGCTCATTTCTTGAAACAGACCAGACATTCTCAACACTTCTGGTGCTTTTGTTAAAATAATGTGGATGGTTCGGCACAGCACCATGGTTCACCTGCAACAGCTCATACCTTTCCCAAAACAGTTCACTCATGTGTCAAAACTACATTTTCTTCTCATTTAAATAGTAAGTGGCCCCAAAATGCTTCATCCCTTTGGCATTGTGTAAGCACTGCAAGTCAAAATGTTTAGATGTTTTGTCACTATGGCAAAGGACTACTAAAATATCCATATAATGTCCATTATATAATATAATGTCCACCTTACAGTCTTATCCCAGTCCTTCATTGACAATGGTTACTGTACTGTTTTTGTCTAGCTAACAGAATACAATTGTGTATAAAACTGAAAAAAATTAATAGGATAGGGTAAGAGTAGCCTCCAAGGTTTGACGTCACACATTGCACTCATACTGCCAAGGAAATGGTAACTCCTTTTTTTATTTTAATGATCAACCACACGCAAAGTAACTTCCATATATCAGAGCTAAAAGAAAGTGTATACGGAATAATAAACTGTAAAATAAACACACAAACAAAAACCTAGAGTGCTATATAAATAAAGCTGGATGTTCATAACAGTTCTTCACTGTTCCTCAGTTCCTCACTGTGAGGCTACAGATTCTCGTCCACATCACAGCGTATATTCTCCCTTGCGGAGCAATGAGGGAAGAAACCATCCCCTACAATGATCTCCTGTTACAGTATATCTTCACATGCAGCGTCCATTGCATGGAGCGATGCTCATACACTCTCCACCTCCAAGCGGAGAAAAACTCCTCACCTGACTGTCAATTGCTGTAATAAATTTTAATCAAATATTCCAAGGATTCACCTACTGTATGGTATTCATGGTATTATGGTCTTGACTAATTTTGACAATTGAACAGACTATTATGCATGTAATGACTTATACAATCAAATGAGGCTGACACATTTTGGAGAGAACAACCATTAGACTAAGAACTGACAATCAGTTTAGATCAACAAGATCTATTCACTTGCAATTTGATGAAATGAATGAGAAATTCAATTCTGTTGTGAAAAATTGCCAAGTGGTTTGGAAGTTTGTCCATGTTGTTTTGAGAATGTAATTTCTGTTTCAAGAAATGAGCCAAACCAATCGAGAAAAACTGTAAATGAATGGTTACTGTCATGGTGTAAAGAACAGAAACTGCTCTTTGTTAATAATTGGAATCTTTTCTGGGAACGTCCTAACCTTTTCCGTGCTGATGGCCTGCACCCCAGTAGAGTCGGGCGGAACTGCTGTCGGACAACATCTCCCGGACGCTACGCTCCATCTGACTAGTAAGTACATTCTCTAATGATTGCTACGACGCCTTATGTTCTGAATGCTTAGACGATAGTACTTGCACTGTCCAGTGTATAAAGACTGTGTCTGTTCCCGGAATAGTGAGGTCAAAACATAAATTTAATGCAGGATCTAGAAAAAAACGAAATACATGAACAGAAATCATTTTTAAAGCTTGGGCTCCTAAACATTAGATCACTTGCCCCCAAAGCAGTTATTGTGAATAAAATGATCACAGATAATAGTTTTGATGTACTCTGCTTAACAGAAACCTGGCTAAAACCTTATGATTACATTGGTCTAAATGGGCCTACTCCACCAAACTACTATTACAAGCATGAGCCCCGTCAGAGTGGTCTTGGTGGTGGTGTTGCAACAATATACAGTGATATTCTTAATGTTACTCAGAAAGCAGGATACAGGTTTAATTAATTTGAAATACTTTTGCTTAATGTTACTCCGCCAGATAAGCAAAAGAAATATCTTTTGTTTTTCCCTACAAAAATTACTTTTTATATCGTTGGATGAAGAGAGGGAGTTTAATCGCATCAGCCAATCATTCTGAAGTATTTAATGTGCCGGTCACTGTCAAGACAAAGTTCTGAGACAAGGTGGTGATATGCTCCAAGTTGTCTTCTCCGCTGGTTAAGTGGGTGAACCCACACTCGTCTCCTCCTTCTCCGTAATCATTGTAACAACATATAGAGCGCGACCACCTTTCTCTTGTCAACAACGTGCACTACATGCAAAATAAAGAGAGTTATATAATGCTAATAAAACTGTCTCAAGACATCTAAGCATTAACATTTACAAAACACAGAATGGGAAACTATTGTTCTATTATTTTTGCATAAAATCGAGGATTGAACCGGCATCAGCATAGCGCACTGCAAACGTGTCCTGTGTTAAAGCACAATGACCGTTTCCTGCTTCTGCACCGCATACGTAACGCACACGGACTGCATACGCACTGCATATGGAGTATGTGTGAAACAGGATACTGTGTATAGACCGCCAGGGCCATATACAGATTTCCTAAAAAGCATATCCACAAACTCATAGAAAATAACCAAAACAATCCAAGGTTTTTATTTAGCACAGTGGCTAGATTAACAAATAACCAGATGCCACTCGATATAAATATTCACAGTTTAATAGTAATGACTTTATGAATTTCTTCAATACAATAACCAATATAGATTCTATGGCGTCTAGTATGTCAACTACTTTAGTCACACCCAAAGTAAAACTGCAGTACTTTACCACTATAGGACAGGAAGTTAAATAAATTCATCACTGTATCTAAACCAACAACATGCCTATTAGATCCCGTACACACTAAATTACTAAAAGAATTGTTACCTGTAGCAGAAGAACTGCTTCTCAACATTATCAACTCATCGTTATCTTTAGGCCACGTCCCTAAACCTTTCAAGCTGGCGTATATTAAGCCTATTATTAAGAGACCACAACTAGACCCTAGTGAACTGGCAAATTACAGACCCATTTCTAATTTTCCATTTATGTCTAACATTTTAGAGAAAGTTGTATCTGCTCAACTGTGCTCGTTCTTGCAAAAAAAACGATATCTATGAAGAATTTCAGTCAGGTTTTAGGCCCCATCACAGCACAGAAACTGCGCTTTTTAAAATCACCAATGACTTGCTTCTCGCGTCAGACCAAGGCTGCATCTCATTGCTAGTTTTACTTGATCTTAGTGCT
>JAUMHI010000053.1:115225-137443 GCA_032359435.1 Enteromius unitaeniatus | reverse complement strand
ATAATGTTCCTTGTCTGTTCGATTACGTCATTAATTGATCTTTATCTCACATCTATGCCATATGTACAAACTACTACTATATATACTGTAAAACATTACTTTGGTGTAAAGCTGCTTTGCAATGATATGTATCATAAAAAGCGCAATACAAATAAATTTGAATTGAATTGAATCAGAGATTTTACATCCTAAATTAGATGAAAACATAACAGTCAAAGCATGCAACTGTAGAAAGTGTAACCGTAAATCATAAACTGTAATATAAAAATGCTAATTTATTCTAAGCACATGATAATAATACAATTAGGCTATTATTTTAATTTCTCAGCACAAGCACACAGCCTGTTTAACACAATATTCAGAGATAAGAGCCTCATGTACAATCTGCAAGGAGAAACACAACAAAGAAATAAAAGATGATGCAAAAGAATGTTTCTGCAATACTCTAGACAAAACATCACAGGAGAAATTCACTTCTGAAAATTGGAATCCATAAACGAAGGCACTTGACTTGTTTTGTCTCTCAGGAAAGATGTTTTAGGATGATAAAGATTATAATAAAGATTGTAATGTCATTTCAATAGCAAATGTCTCACGAGGAACCATGCAGCGCCAAGTGCCTGACAAAACATTGGCTGGAAAACAGGTAAAAGGTTCTTTTCTTTTTTTTTACAGCTTTTAGTCCACATCTTACAGTTTTGATAGCATCTATATGCAAGGGCTACAGTCTGAAGGAAGCTAGTCAAACAGACACTACAACAAATAACAATAATATTTTACATATAACATTATATATGAATATATTTAGGTGTCCTAGCAATCAAAAAAAAGTTAATATATGATTCTTTAGGGTTTTAATGAAAATTCCATCACATACTTTGGTTAAAATTTCTCAGTGGTAGTGAAAAAACACTTTTTTTTCACCTTGTCAAAGTCAGCTCATCAACCATTCTAGTCCATGTTGCTTTAAATGCTAATGAGCTCTGCTGACCCCACCTCTCTCTTCCGTGGAGTGACAAGCCTTTCTCATGAAACTTTGTACTTTAGTCACGGAACTTGCTAACTAGCATATACTAGGAAAGGTGATTTGCAATAAAACCCTTATACTCACTTCTGTAGATAAAGCTAGGTCACAAATTATATGCGCAAACTTAAGCTGCGTTTCCATTACCCTTCAAATTGCGCAAATTACAATTGCAAATTGAAAATGCCTAATGAAAACGCGTACATTTTGTAAAAACTCCCATATATCCCAAAAAAGTTTACACGCTCGCATGAGGTGATTTTTCAGACAAATCGAAAAAGGAGTATTTTGCTAAACTGCAATGGAAACGTGTTTTTTCTGCATTTACAGGTCACATGGCGTATGTAAAATGTCTTATGATCATTCTTTAATGTATTATAACCTCCAAGAAACACTTAATACTTATTCATTTTTGAGTTTTAGGGACTTTCCCTGGCATTAATGCTTGGACAATTTAAACTTTATTCCAGCCTCTTGCACAAACTTGTTTCCCAAAAAGACCCATGGCTGTATTCGATCAAAAGGGTGCTTCTACTAAATACTGAGCAAAGGGTCTGAATACTTAGGACTATGTAATATTTCAGTGTTTCTTTTTAATAAATCTGCAAAAATGTGAAAATTCTTTGTTTTTCTGTCAATATGGGGTGCTGTGTGTACATTGCCCGGGCCAGGCAATGAGCCACGTCCTCCCCGAGCCCAGTGGGGTTGATAACCCAAGGGTTTGGGAGCCTGTCAAGCCCTGCGCTCTTTCCCCAGACAGCACGCCAAACATGCTTCGCCTCCAATTACTTACAGTACAAAATAATAAAAAAGGCAGTTCTTGACCCTTTTAACAACCTCTGTGCTAATATATTCATCCTGCGATACACATCCTGCTTTTTCTGTCCAATCACATGTGAGAATACATTCAGCAAATACATTTACGATTGTGATTTACCTGAATCTTATTGTCTGTTTAACTCTGAAGAATGCCTTTTGTCCTCGAGATAAAGATCGCTCTTTTCTTCTTTTAGCAGGTTGTAAATTGAAGTTGGCTCCTGATGAATGCGGGCGGTTTAAGTATTACTCCATCAGTTTCATTTGGGAACACAATTCAGGATACCTGTCAGCAGGCAGAAGATACATTAGCCATGCCGGACAAATGGGGTTTAATCATGTACATGCAGCCAAGCGCCTCATGTGGGCTTCAGTTCACAAATATCCCCAGAGCTTTAAAAAGAATAGCCAGGAATGATGACAAAATCATAATCATCACAGATGGATGAATCAACTGCGTGTTTAGATAAACCTGCTGTGTGAGGATCTGTTGGGCGAGATAAGACTGATCTCTCTTTCTCTCCGCGAGCTGCAGGCCTTGTGATTATCTTTGCTAAATCAAACGCGTGGGGATCAACTTTTGTGTGTGGGTTGAACAGGACAGAGCTGCACTCCATGCTGCTGCAGGGTGGGAAGATACATTCTGTTACTAAACACACGTATTCGATCAGCATCCAGTCAGCCGAACCGGTCTAACTGAGATCCGCCAATGAAAACATGCACACGCATATGCACGCATGTCACAGGATGCTGGGCGCATTGTCCTTCGGCATGATTAAAACACGAGAAGAAGTGACGTTTATCACGCCGCTGTCAAACGAGATACATGGCTTTGTTGGCACGCATCCATACGTACAGCAAAACGACACACACATACACTTTAGCTATTATTCGAAGGATTTCTTCAACAACCACACAAATCCTACCCAGTAAGCCGTCACTGAGACGGATAATAAAAAAAAAACAAATTAGCCTACTTCCCACTCCTTTTTTCTGAATTATTGCACTGTGGTTGTGGCACGGCTGATATTGAATGCTCACAGGAAGGTGATGAAGGCGAATGTAAACACTCTGCTGTGATTAGCGAATATGAGAGCTTAGAGGCGCGTGGTCATCCATAGATAAACAACCTTGGACTGACTCAAAGAAGCAGTGCACTTCGACCCAGAGGAAGTCACACAAAAAAAACCTGCTCTCCCACACTTCACCCGCAGCGTCAACAATCTGATCCAGAAATTGCAGGCTTGCAGCTCGGCTATCCTTGATATGAGGCCCACAGACTGCAGTTCTCGTCCCGGGGACTATCTTATTCCTTAAATTACTTTCCCAGGCTGTCATTTGTTACATAAAACATCTCCAGATTTGGGAAAGTTGCAGGTAAGAGGCGTAGAGAAAGCGAAACGGGGAGCAACAATGCCTTTGATAGCAGAACAGGCATGTCTGCTTAAATGCTCGGGGAAGCTCAAGCGTGTCAGGACTACAGATCCTTTGGGAAATCAAGACTTGGAGAAAGGCAGACGCTCTGGAAAGATCCCCAGCTCTAAGCGCTGAGATCTGACATTTTGAAATGTGAAGTTTTGGACCACCTGCTGTAAACGGAGGTCCATTCCGAGGCCTGATTAGAAAGAGCTGTGAAAGACCTCATTTGTCTTGTTACATCTGGTGCTCGGCTCTGGTTCTTCTGTTGAGAATCTCTCCTGTAATGAGATCAAGCACTGAGCGATCGCAGTGTGATGTCTATGTCTTCATTCATCTTCTGACGCTGAATTATGCAGCACAGATCTGTTCTTCGCAAAAGCTGTTCTAGGAAAAATAAATATTTGACATTGTTTCCAATAGGCTTCAGGACTTGTGATCTGGTAAAAACTCATCATCAGTGATTTGAGGGTGGCTAAATGGAGACTGTGAGTGATGAGTGGACAATGAGTTATTTCGACAGCCCAATTTAGACATTCAGCTAACAACACGTAACTTTAAAACTACACGTCAACTAGCAGTCATTAGAATATTAGCACACTCTTCCTAACACTTTATTTTGCGTCCACAACATACTATGAGAAAATTTGCAAGTAGGCTATTAGTCAACTTATTCTACTAAACCTAACAGCCTACTCTGTGAGTTAGTAGACATGTAGTTGTGAATTAATGAGAATAATTTGACATGTAGTTGCAGATTTACTTATAGTTATGAGAATGTCTATAGAGGACTATTAAAATAAAGTGCAACTGAACGATTTCGGATCTTACAAGGTGTCTCAGTGCTGAAAAAGCTAGTTATTTATCGATTTGGAGAACGTTACTGATGCAAGCTATCGGGGTTTGTTGTAAAAACTTTTTTTTAAAGAATTATTAATTTACACATTTCCACCGGCTGCAGATTCAGACCATTAAAAGCACATCGGCACAATCTTTCCCTCTTGAGTGATGAATGATTTACTGTCCTTCACATAAATGATTAGCTCGATACACTACATAATATATAGCTATTGTGAATTTCACAGCTTTCAACAAAATGGCCACTCTGACCCTGCAATGCAGTCTATGAAAAAGTTGAGGTTAAATTCAAGGAAATAACAGAGCATCTCCTCCACACGACTGGTGAAGACTTCAAGGGACGGTTTTACTGCTGCATTTACTGTAAGATCAGTCACAGAGCTCATCTACATCCTCGCACATTAACATTTGCCTGCATTGTTGCCATACCAATTTTGCTGTAAGGAAAAAAGATTGTGTGTCACTTTCTTCCACCCCAACGTTCCACTCAATTCTTGAATGCCTTCTACGAACCGTTCAGAAAAATGCAAGCTTTTTACTAGCGTTTGTCCCCCAGGACTTAATTATTTCCAACACCTTATTATGCTTGTCCCTAGTCAAAACATTGTATCCTCTGGCATCATCACTCTGAACGCCAGCTGCTCATTTCTGGAGGAATATCTCCACAGTGTGGTGGGAATCTATAAAACATTGCCTAGACGTGTCTTTCTCACATTGATTATTTCACACAGAAAAGGCTGGTGTAATGTTCTAATATGTACACGTACAGTAGAAATGGAGGTATAAATCAATGCTTTTGCTCACGTTGTGGTGGCTTTTTTTAATTATTTGATGCATGTCTTCAGTTGCTCACGGTTTGGTAGATGTTTAGCGCCATCTGCTTGTCACATTGTATTAGCAATTTTGCAAAGTGGATAAAAGTCCTTTTTACAAAACATAAAAATAGGCTACAGTTTAGTTGATTTTTTTTGGACTCTTGCTTAAGTGAAACACCCAAACACTGACTTTAGCTACGCATTTGAAAAGCTTTCGTCTAGCACGTGTTTTTCCAAAACAACGCATTTTGACGCGCGTCCTGGTGACGTCACATACGGGGCGGCGCTCCGAACAGGTGTATTTCACAGGTGTGAAGAAAACTAAATGCCAGAGAAGTACGAGTCCGTTTAGTTTCATGTAGACACAGGTGTACAATGGCCCCGAAGTGTATTGGGGGCTGCGCTGCGCTATTATTCCTCGGGGTTACTTTTGATGTAATCGGCTTTGGTTTGCTTCTGATCGGTATTTTTGCGAATCTGCGATTGAACGGCAGATTTTACGGGGACTTCTTAATCTATACTGGCTCTTTAATAGTATTTCTCAGTCTTTTCTGGTGGATCATGTGGTACACTGGGAACGTTAAAGTTTCTTCTGAGGATATGGATAAGAGGACTTTTGATAACTTTGCGCACTGGGCGCGGAAGCTCTCGGAGCGACTGTCCAAAAAGGGGATGCACAGAGAGAAGTGCATGGATAGCTTCAAGAAGTCGATGAACGGAGATGTGCCACATCACGCTCCGACGCGGATAACGTGGGAAACCTCCGGAACGGCGGGATGCGCGAATGAAGCTTACGACGGAAGCTCCGATGCGCCACCGAGCGAGAAGACCGTGGAGCTGGAGATCCTGAAGAACTCCGAGATGTTCCTGCAGAGCTGCGGGAAAGTGGAGAGATTCCTCTGAACAGCGACTGGTACGTGACATTTTAGCTGCTTTGTGTTCATTTTGAAGAATATGTGACGGGATTCTTTAGAGAAGTCAACTAAAAGGTTTCTGTATAATATAATATATTTCATAGAATGATGAAAAATTGATTTAGCCTAAACGGAGGCAAGGTAATAAACAGTAGCCTACGGAGTACAATAGAGATGGGTTCAGCCTATGTTGAAGCTCAACTGCTCATTTGGATATTTTTAACTAACCTAGATAATAATTAATAATTAAGGGGCGCAGCACCAAATTCTGGGCCCTATGCACAAGCAGGAGCCATGGGCCCCGTAAGCTTGAGGTTCACAACTACCTACAACACCATTTTATACATCAATCAACTGATGCATTTACCCAAAATATTAGCTTTTACATTAGTTAACAGCATTTATTGTGATCTTAAATTTATATTTAAAGGAAAATACAATTTCCCTCCTCAAGGGCCTTTCCCCCACTTGGGGCCCTGGTAATTTAGTCCCACTTTTCACCCAACTATGATTCTGATAATATTATAGCCTATTGATTTATTCTATTTTATTTGGATGGAGTGTTTTGTAATGAGACAAACACTAAAACCACCAAAAAATGTTAAGAAGCATCTGGAATCTCCGTTATTTAGTCGTTCATGTGCAGGCATTCTGTTTTCGTATCTACATAGTTTACGTATCTATGCTATGATTGCACATCTATCAATAAGATGCCACTTTATGAATAGTGTATATTCTCATCATTTGATATTCTGCTTTTTTTTGCGTATAGACCCTATTAATACACCACATTCGGACATTGATGCTTTAAATATGTTATCAGATCTAATGGTATTTGTGAGAATTATTATTTTGATTTGAGAACTTGCTAGAGTGACACACACACAGTCGTCAACATGTGAAGCTGATCAAAACCTTTCATCAAAGTTGTCCTAAAACCAAAACAATACCTGTTCTTGTCTTAGAACGACTTTGATCAACTTTTTTGATCCACTTAAAATGTTGACTACTGTAGGCATATATAATTTTTGAATCAACCAAAAAAGAAAGAGAGGGACAAGGGCTTTACAAAACATAACAGGCATGGCCTATATAACTTCATGGTATTTGCTTCAGGGTCATATTGCAGTTTGGTGTCGATTACTTAGCTAACTGTTAAGTTCATGTTCATTGTAGCAGTTGTATGAACACATACTTCTTTTAGGCCTACTGTTTAACCAAAAAAAAGGATTATATATGTAATTTTATTAAAAATTTTTGTTAATGTCAACTGTCCTGGCCCTGAGACTTGTATTGACCAGTACTGAAAAACAGTGTTAAGATTATTTTTCAAAACTACACCTTAACAATGTGTATTCCTTAAATATTTGCTTTATGGATTTGAGGATATCGTACACTTGTGGAACTTGATGCTGTTCTTCTCTCTTCTCAGGTGCATTTCTGTCTTAAGACGAGGAATGTTTTAACCAAACCTCCATATTTGGACTGACTGAGAATGAAGTCTTTAATCAGGGATTTTTTACGAGCACTTTATGTATGATTGTCAAATTTGTATTTTTAACTTATACTGAAAGTTTAACTTTAGTTTTTATGTTTGTTTCATTTTTATCAAATAAAGAGTTTTTAGAAAATGATTTGGCCAGTTACTTTTTTTGTTGTTATTTTACACAATTTCTTATTATTTCTAGAAAATCTTATTATTTCTAGATTTTATTCTTATGAAACGTCTGCATTGTTTTATAGCACATTGTGCCCCTATATTCTGGATTTATGATAATGTACAGTAACTTGTTTCGGGTTATTAGCAGTCTTGTGCAGCCACGTATGAAGTATTTGAACTACATGTAAACAAGCATTCCAAATATTCCTCTGCAAATTTTTATTGGGATCAAAGTATTTTCTCCTCAGACCCTGAGTGTTTCAGGAAACCTGTTCACCTGGTAGCGTCACACCCTTTTTCCATCATGTAGCTCTCCAATGACACGGGAATGGACTGAAGACCTGTTTGGTGTGTTAACTAGAAACACAGCTGTTATAAACAGTACGATTAGGTGTGAATTGTACTCTTATCAAATACTTTTCTCACCTAACATGATGATTACAAATCCAGAGAAACCTGCCAAACAAATACAAGAGTTTAAAGACACACCCTGCTATTGTGTTTCTGGATATTTGAGCCATTAAATACTCAAGTCTTTCACAATCACAGTAAACGGACAGTAAGGGAGAGGACGGCAAGTCATACGTGGAAGGACTAGTTTGATAGCGGCTTGCCAGACGTAGGGTTTGTTTTGGTACGCAATAAAAAACTCAAACCGTAGAGTTCTGTAATCATGCTGAAATATCTCCCACGTAAACTCCAGGCAGCGTTATCTCACGTTAATCGCCTTTTCTAAGTTTCTGCCACCATGGAAATGCAAATTACAATCCTATTATTAATTCATTAGCGCTGTCAAGAAATCAGACAACCTGTGCAACAAGCAGAACAAGACGGACAGTGGGTCATGTTTCTCATCAACACCTGAGGTGTGAGAGCGATATCGAATGAGCCGAACACCTACAAATCACACAACCCTGAAGAAAGCATCGACTGCAGCAGAAGAAAACATCCTATCGGTCCTGTCACTGCAGAAACGTCCTGCAGAAAATGGAAAAAAAGAGCTTTAATCGTCACTTAAAGTAATTTGGAGAAATACTGGCTACTGCGGCGCATGATAAATCACCTTCTCAAAGATCTGATATAAATAGGAACAATATATAGGAAAGTCTAAAGAAACTATTCATAGCAACAATTACTTCCACGTCACTCCCTTATATTTAACAATAAGTTTCTGTCAACAAGCTACCTATATAACCTTCATCCATAAATCGTTTTCCTTTGTTTCCAAACCAGATTTTTTTCCCTTTGTTTCCAACCTAAAAAGAAAAAAAACGTAGTGTACTTAACAATAAATTATTCATATCCTTAATGATTTGTGGCAAACCCTTTAACTTTACATGGAGAGTCAACAAAGCCTTTCACAATAGACCGGCTATTGTCGTCTGTTATTATCTCCTTATTGTTGTGGACTTGGATACCGTTGAGATAGCATTTATACCACCCTGCACAGAAGTGTATCATACAGCGCCACCTAGATGACAATCATCATCTTCACTAGTCACACAAATGCAGAACAGAAATTATGGAGTTTTTAATTTAATTTATAAAAAAATGCATATACCCACTGAAGCTGAACAACATCTACCACTTATTTTCCTTGTGGAACATGTACTATCTGTGAGACTCTTTCAGTTGTTTGAACAGAATAAAATTATATTAACAGGCAAAGAGACAACTTCAACACAAAGATAACAAACACAGCCAACGACATCTTGAATATAAAAGGAAAAACAATGGGGAGGAAAGGAAATATCAGAAACAAAAGGTAAGTGCAGTAATGATCCCAATTGTATAAAATATTATTTTGCCTCTTTTTTTTTTTTTCTTTTTTTCATCTTCTGCAGTTTCCTGCAGTCAGGAAACAAATCAGATACAGCACATTTTCTCAACACGTTCATGCAAGCTGATATATTTTAACAAAGTACAAATGGAAATATATTTATCTCATAGGTTACTGGTTAAAATATGAAAAAAAAAGGATGTGAGTAAACATCATTTTGATTTGATGTAATAGCGAATAACTCAAACCCTCAATAGTGTTTTTTCTTCGGAAAAATAAAATAATATTAAAGAAACTACATTCATTTCCATGACCACGAGTCCACGTCTTTAAAAAAAAATTTAAAAGAAAATAGAAAAGAAAAAACAAAAATGACCTCACTTCAGCACTGCCTGTTTAGTTGAGTATTTGTGCCTCAGGAAACACACACAAATAAGATCCTAAAGTACACGTACGACAAAATACTGCATATCTACTAAAGACTGCATTAGGTAGGTGGACATGGTAGCTAGCTGCCATGATACAGGAGGAAAAAAAAACAAAACAAAAAAAAAAAAATCAAAAACAAAAACTCCCCACATTTCCTTTTGCTCATTTTTTCCATCTGTGAATATGAAGTTGAAATAAGGAGCAGGTTCACATTTTAAGAGCTAATCGGTGTTAAATGTTTGGCAAATCCATATCTGCCCTGTCTTTTCAGTCAAATGCAAGTGTTCAAGACCTCTGACTTGGAACAGGGGGGCCGTGAGCACACATCTGATACACATGCGTGACATTACATTAATTTTTATATTTGTCATTGGCCGGTCGTTTGTTCTGTAACACAAAGGGGGTTCCGTCTATATGCTCTCCATCCACGCTCAGCTTAGTGTTCATAGCGATGGAGACCTTCTCTGCTGGGTTTCACCCATGATACATTTCACTTTATAACTTCAAGCAGGCTATATTACTATATGTGTGTGCATATATCTGTGAGTATTTACCTATTCAGCAACAACAACTCTCTCTTTTCTCCTCCACCTCGCATTTCTCTCTACTCGATTCTAAATGTTATTTCTCATCTCACTATTTGGCACCTCGAATTCATTAACAGATGATGTGGCTGCAGCGGGTGCGTGGCAGGCGGGGAGAAATTAAAAAATGGGTTGAGGTCAAAAGTCGTGACATGGCTGCCCTAGTCAGTGGCGTTCTGCTTGTCTCTCTCCGCTGTGATGGGGACGACGTCTCCTCCGTCTTCAGTCTTGATTCTTTTGGTGTCGGGCTGCTCCGCTTGCTCTGCTCCGTTTTGCCGTTTGGTTGGTAGAGACGCCGAGGCCGAGGCATGGGTCGCCAGCATGTGTAGAGGACTCGCTGGAAAACAGCACAACTGAATGAATGGGGTTTTTATTCTGATAGCAGTAGCCATAGCAGCCATGCAAACCCATACATATCAATCAAGCCATGCAGGCTGTGTATTCCGTTTTGCAATATCCACATATTTAATGATATTTATGCCCAAACCCACACTGTCTTCACCTCTAATTTTGCAGATTTATTTTCTTATCATTCATTTTTAATCCTTTTCTGTGGTAAACGTGTGACGGGGAAATTAAAGATTTTGTGGCCATTCTCACTTGTTCTAATGGACATATTTTGGATGCATCTAAATTTTTGATCATGACCGTTTCTATTGTTTTTACATGTTGTAGGGTTTTGTATTGTTACTATATTAAAATGCACCTTTAAAGCTTGGATCAGATTAAAAGAGCAATTCCTACACTAGTGACCCAGTCCGGTCACTGACAATCACATGCGCACTAATTGAACTGGGATGGACTCAAAAGTAAACACACACTGCTATGAATGGCTTGTGCGTGTTTGACAGTCTACCTCCTTCATAGATGGACGTTGCTGTGATTTAGGTTAAAAATGCATAAATACCCATTCATCTCAAATGATTTTTCTAACATGCATAGCATGTGGAGTGACGAAGTGATGGAGATTTACCACTTAACAAAGAACAGACTTTACTGTGCATGAAAATATTGTGCAATATATTGCCCAGCCCTAGTAAGATCCACCATTTTTGGCACAACATTGTCTTTAAATTTCAATCTCTCTAAACTGTGCCTTGTTTTAAATGAATCCAAGGTAAAATTCCAATGTTCTTACCAACATGGTCTGAAAACTCATTTAAACAAAGATTATGATCCTAATGTTCATTATAAAATTGGGATTAGAAGAACGTGATGCAAAGATTTGTTTGCAAAGACAAAGGCTTTTTTTTTTTTTTTTATCATTTGGTTTCTGCGTAGACGTTTTTATAATATAATGACCTCTTACATCAAAATATCAAGGGGATTTTGGTTTCCTAGTTCATGACCACTTTTAAAGAAACTTAAAAGCTCTATAAAAGCTACAACTATGGTGTAGTGCACTGAAACAGGAAAAGTGTGCATTACATTTGTAATGCCAGAAAAAATGTCAGTAAAAAATAAGATTTAATTAACCAACCAGTTCTAATAATTGCACTAAGCCAGGTCATATAAATATTGAAATGGTGGCTGTATTATAATGTAAATAAAGAGGGAAAACTCTGATGTTGGTTCCTGACCTGTGTTGCCAGATCCTTGAACAGCAGCGACCACATGCGTCCCATTTTGAGTGATGGCCTTGACGGGCAGTTGATGCTGGCCAATTGGAGCCTGTTGCACTATGGTTACAGTCTGTATGGGGCTGGACTGGGACGTCTGAAGCACGCGACTCGTCCCGCCTACAGAAGTGGCTGTAATAGCAGGCACCGGCTCCACTTTCACTGAGAAAAAAAAAGGAAAAACAGCATTAGCTGACATCTGAAATGGTTAATGTAAACGCAGTCGGTCTTAATCTAGTCTTGTGTATACTGACATCTGAAGGTCTGGATTACAAGGCAGGTTTCATTGGCCAAGGCCATTTAGCCGTTTGACCGACAACCAATCAGTTTGTTTCGCTCAGCATCACATTTCAGAGCATGACAATGTCGCCACAATAACAAACCGGTGTGTAAAACACTTAGACGCATTTCAAAGATTCCAAACCTTCACAACGACACACTGGCTGGATATACATTATCCTGATTATTACATAGCTACACGAGTAAAGAATTGAAGGTGAAATACTGATTTGAGTTAAACTCGAAGAAAAGCAGCATTAAGCCAAAACAGACCCACAAATTCAGACAAGACATTTAAGAAACTGCCAGACCACGGCTTTTCAAAGCCAAATAAATATATACATTGACAACAAACTGTCAAAAACAATCATCCTCTTAGCAAGACAAATGATACTACAGTACTATTAATTTCATTTTTAACAGAATCCTTATCCGAGACACAAGTCGACAGCGGTTAAGTCTGAATAAAATAAAAGAGCGAGTATGAGGTGTAATGTGACGCATGAAACAAGCATGACTTCAGGTACTCTTACAAGCGGTCTACAACACGGCAATATTGAATTGGTGGCCCATATGCCCAGTCCGGCCTGCAAACCATCTTACTCTGGCCCAAATACAAGCAGGTCAGACATTCGCCTTGAGCTGTTCGCCACAACTGGTAACACTGACCAGATCAGTTGTTCACAAACGAAAAAGTAAGAAAGAGATGGAACATTAATCTACAGACGACTAAAATATAGAAGACTGCAGTGTAGAGGCTACAAGATATGAAACAAGTATAAAAACAGTGTTATCAGTTCATCAGACAGCAGACCTTTAACTGACAACAATACACCAAAACACAGTTTAAAGACGTCTAACTCTGCACGCTCACCTTTGAGCTCCTGGTGCTCTCCGTTTTCATGCCGTTCTGCTTTAATGATGCTGGACTGGGTAAACACAGGCTCTGCCATGTGTGTGTTGGCTGTAGACAGTCCGGTCACAGTTGCAACGGAGACAGCAGGGATCTGATGCACCACATGGACTGTTTGCATGACAGGCTGCTGGGATGTGGGAGTGGACACCGGTGTGGCGACGGCGTAGGTCACAGGTTTGATGGTCTGCGATAGCTGTCGCTGAACTGTGATGAGAACCGGTTGGGTGTTGAGAGGCGAACCTGTGTGGAAGCATATGTTTGGTTAAAATGCAGCTGACCAGTGCTGGGAGAAAACAATCTTGACCGTCGGATTGCTCTGTAATGTGCTCTAGAACAACACGTGATGATCAGGAGCTCTCTAAAATACAAAGATTACATATTTACAGGCTTATTTTTTTTACCATGAACAGTAAATGTGATGCTACAAGGCCAATGTGTTGTTTTGAAATGAAATAACTGAAAGGGAAAGGAACATGATATTATGTTAAACAAAGGTGTCCATAGTTTCTCACTAATGAATTTCCATGACTTTAACAGGCATGTGTGATTTCTGGACAATGATGCTTCAAAACTTATTTGATTCTCCAGTGAACCAATCAGTCCAATTTGTGAACATTATACTCAATGCAAAATTCTTATATCATTTCATTACTGCAAAAGGACCATCTTTAAAATAATGGCCACTATCCACTAGCATTACCAAGCTTGAAAGACTTTTTGCAAACTAGAACTTGTGCATGAGGAACGACCTTACCTGAAGCATTTTGTGCAAAGCAAGCCTCTTGTATGACTGCTAATTTGGGCTGAATGGCTGGAGCAGGAGTGGAGGCAGGCGTTGGCTCCGGGTCCATAGGAACAGGTGAGCCTTCTCTTGATAAGCTGTCTGGAGTCTGAACACCGCTGGAGTGGGCTGACAGTGCCCCCGTGTGGTTAGGAGATGCTGGAGCGCTCCTAAGATGCAAAGGCAAGACAAATGTGTAAATAAACTCAAGTTACATTATTCATGAAGGCCTGTTTGTTTTAAAGCATGAAAAGAAAGCATTCATTCAAGGGATCCACACCACCACAAAAGCATATAAGAGCAACTGGAGTCTATTGGTTACAAAGTGTGACTACAGCTCAGATCAGTGTTCTCACGCGATTAATCAAAGATTATTGAGGAAGAAATGGTCATTGTGATATTGTCCCTCTGCCCAGTATGTATCTTGCTCTCTTATTGGCTGTAGGTCATCGTTGATGTATTGTTTAATCAGAACAGCATTTCATTTTGGCTCTGTTCTCTCAGACATTGGATGGTCACTCACATGAACGAGTATTTGTCTGCAACTTCACAAAACCTGTCTGTAAGTGAAAATCAGAGCTAAAATCATGCAGTGTGACGTCTGCATTACTCCTCGTGTCGTCCAGCAGTGAACAAGGGAAGAAATAATGATCACCTGGATGAGAGCGGCCCGAGTGGGGTCCTGAAACATGGCACACCGCGTGGCCTGCGCTTGCGGAAAGCTTGTTCGATGAGCTTTCCCTCAGATGAGGGGTCTATTCTCCAGAAAGAGCCTTTACCCGGCTCCTCTTGAGATCGGGGCACTTTGATAAAATAGCGGTTTAACGACAAATTATGTCGAATCGAGTTCTGGAAGAGAGAGAGAGAGAGAGAGAGAGAGAGAGAAAAAAAAATAAAAAAAAGCAACAACGTAAGGTGCAAATTTAATGTAATGCAAGGATGAAACGGATTATAAATGTACACAGGTATGGGTTTTCTGTAGCAAAGTTATTTGATTTGAGCTTAAGACAAGGCTTAAGCTAGTCCCAGACTAAACTGCATGTTTGAGCTCTCTCAGATGAAAATATCTTAAAACATATCAGTGTCGTTGTTCTGTGTTAAGATGCACACCTGTAAGATTTTCTTATAAGGCATTTTCGTAAAAGCTGCTTAAATATCTTAAACTAATGCCTAGTCCTGGCTTAAGCTAAGCCCTGTGTGTGAAACCAGGCCATTGTGTGCAAAATCATCAGCTTTGCACCCTTATTCTCTGTGGCTTGAGTTTAGTGTAGCATCTGTCACATATTTGAACAACAGTTGCATGGTCTATGCACTGAAAAAGCAAAATAAACAAGATTATGGAACATTGAACAGTCTGCATTACATTCTGACAGCATGTGTAACATACACAGAAATATCCCAAAGAAACTGTAAGTGTCATTGAGATTCCTCACAATATGAGCTCTACTTCAGAAAGCTATTAACAAGTGCTTGTTACTCTCAGCTCCATAAAAAAAACAAAAAAAACAAAGAGAAGATCTGCCTGGGACTGCTCAACAAGTTCACCTCAACCACACAGAAATGCATCAGCACTAAAACAATGACTGGATACATTAAATGACTCAAGAACAGAAGATCTGATTGACACTCACTTGCCAGCCCTTGTCTGCCGTCCTGTAATAGGGATAATTCTTAGTAATGTGGGTATATATTCCATTCAGTGTTAGCTGTTTGTCTGGTGCCATTGTGATGGCCTGAACAATAAGCTGTGCATACGAGTAAGGAGGCTTAGAGTCATCCTGTTAAAGACAAGAAAAAGAGCACCGAGACCGGTTACTGCATTTCAGATTTGACCAATCGAACAGTGGAAGAGTGAAAAAACAAGACATCCACATTCAATATGGCAGCACGCCTTTGTAAAACATCTCATACTTTCGGACTGTCTCCTCCAGATGCTTCCTTGTCATTTTCAGATTGGGAGTTTTCATTGATGAGCTCGGCTGTGAGACCTCGACCCATTTTATAACTGGACAGTCCTGCACCTCGGGGGCTTGAGGGACAGGAGTTGGCAGCGCTGAAGAGAAATGACATCAGAAATTAAATCTCGGATTTGTAAAAATATCCTAATGAGTACAAGGGCTTTGGAATAAAGGGTCAGTGTGAGAAAAGCAGATGCGTTTACCTGATTGTACCTGTTGGAGATGGGAGGGGGCTCATCAGGTGGGCGATGTTGTCTGGAATGTTGATGGTCAGCGGCGAGATCTGGGGTTGGACCGCTTTCACAGGAGACTCCGGCGCGTTCCTGCGGTCTCTCTTGTCGCTGGACAGGGCAGTGAATGTAATTTTGATATTCGTACTGGGAAATCTGAAAGTACACCTGCAAAATAAGCAACAGGGTTAGATTTCAAACACTTGTGCATTGATGTTTATAGAGTAGCATATAGAAAATAAAACAGTCACGCTGATACACAAACCAACCCGCAACAGAACCCCAGCTTGACCTGATGCATTAATATTTGCAGTGATATTTAGACCACTTCCAACGTTGCAGTGTGTTCACATTTCATATCATACATGCAAATAAAACTGCTCAGCTGTGAATTAATCATTTGAGGTGAAGTGCATCCGATACATCCCTTTGCAACAATAAAACACAAGGTCATAACTTGACATCCATCAGGCACATAACGGAATACATGTAAACAAACTATGCATTTATGTAAACATTGCAGCTTTTTAATAATGCACGCAATGCCACTAAATGAAACATTTAAAACGTGCATAAAGACATATTAACCAGTCTATATCTATTGTTGTTGACCATATCTGATCCTCTCGAGCCCCAAGCATACGTCATATTTCATTAACTTGCCAGATTTGGGTCAGCTGAGGGCATCAGGGACTGAATGAACCCAAAACACAGAGGATTTTTATCATACTGGCAATAATAACAGCGCTCGTCTCATATCTTTACACCCAATAGGGTCGGCTCCTAAAGAGAAACCCCGGAGCGTTGTGAGTAATGTTGTGTAAACAGTCTGAGGATGGTTAGCTGTTGTGCTAACCGAAAGCTGCAGCGCGAGACGTGGGTTAGTTAGTCGTGGTTGTCATAATCGACACGTGCTGCTCGCGAAACAAAACAAATCGCCTTCACGCGGCCGGCGCGGGTCTATTTCCCACCGACAGTCGTGAGCTTACATGCGGGGAAGCTGGAGAGGAGGAGCCCCTCGTCTCTGAAACACCCCGTCCACGAACACCCCGTTTTTGCCGAGGCACCGAAGGTAGAAATCTCCGCTTCCCGTCCCATCCTCGCCGGCGGAGAAAATCTCTAGGTGCCTCCGTGAAATAAAGCTCGAATGGCCCATGCTCACGTCCACGGAGCCCTGTGATGAATTCCGACCGATGGTGACGGAGCGCTTCTTCATCAAATACTCGAATTCTCGGCCCTCGAGCCGGGCGACTACCGACCCTGACATCCCGCTCACCGCCATCTTTATTATTTCTCTTGACGGGAATTTAAGACTAATCAAAATGAAGGAGCAGACTGCTGGTGTGCGGTCGGAAGGCCTGCTTGCAAAATTTAGTGGGGGGATCGAATCAAAGGATGAGAAATAAATACGAAGGAAAGTGCCAGTCCAGGGACAGCGGCTCCAACCCACAGCCGCGACAGAGAGAATGAGAAAACGGTCAACTCTACCAAACAAACCCTGGAGGCGGGGCCCGGCTGATTGGCAGCGTTTTAGACCAATGGCTGTGCGTCTCGTGAGGAGAAAAACGGAATCCACCAATCGGCGGTGAGACGAACAAGCGTGTAGCGGTGAGGGTTGGTTGCGCCGTGTGTTGGCTGACACGCATGTAATTGGTGTGTTCTAGGAGTGATGCTCTCGTTTTGTGGCACCCTACGCATAAATAACAAAACTTAGTGTGCTTTTAACGAAGAGCAGAGCAGGACTTGTGTATGTCCTGTAGCTTTGCCAATAATCGTGTCTTAATATTAGGAACCCAGCTTGGAAACTGTTATTAATTACATATTTCATGTAACACCCTCTTCTATTACGAGTGCACCAATACAGTGATTTTTATAATTTGGTACGCTGCATTGCATATTAGAGCTAAATTATAAATCTATGGATCATTTCAGTATTTTCTTTACCATACACTGAACAACTTTGTAAACTTGTTTATCACATTACACAACAACGAATGTTTACCTATCCTTGTATATGCTGTATATACATACTATATTTTCTGTTGCCCTACACCTTAGAGGAAGCTTTCTGCATTTTTACTTTCTCAAAAAAAAAAAAAAATGTATTATTTATAAGCGTTTGCAACTCACTTTAGGTCCCCACCAGGATATATAAATCTGTACACGCACAGGGAAAGCAGATAAAGGAATACTAAATCATGCTTATACAAGAGAAGAATAATCACACGTCATCGGTCGGTCCAATCATTAGAGGCCATTCTTGATTTTACAATCATCTTTAATTTGTTATGATACTGAATTCTGTGGCCATCATTTTCATGGAATTATGCATTATCACTTGCACATTACCAATGACAAAAGCATCAAAAATGAGCAACAAAATAGCTTATAGATACATTTCAAGGAATTAAGACAAAAACATAAAAACAGCACGTTCTTCAGGTGGTAAGACCGGGCACTAGAATCTGAGTGCATTAGTCTTTAAAAAAAACTAAACAAAAAGAGAGTGAGAGAAAGATCAGGGCGTCAGTGGCTACTGCAACACTACATAAAGTGCTATTTCTACTGGTAAAAAACAAAAAGATGCGGTGCAATGCATTCATCTGCAACCAGGTTTAAATAGTATATAATTCAGCCTAGAATTAACCTCTTGTGAAGTAGCAATGTAGTTATTATCAGTTACCTTGGGAAAAAAACAATTTTAGAGTTGATCATTTTATTTTAAACCATTTAGAGTGTAAATGTAGATTAAATATGACGACGCGATTCTTCATTACACCCCATGGCCTAATGTGTTGTGTAGATCCATCACATATCTTGTGTGATGAAGTAAAACCTTTACAGAGCACTGATTATATTAATTAGATTTTCTTAAAGCCAACAAATACGTGAAATGAGGAGCACACATTTACACAATAAAATATTGTTTTGTTATACTAGACTAAATACTATGTAGTTACATCATTTTCAGCCGGTGTCCTGCATTGATACAGCAAGAAAACAATATCTAACACTAACAAATAGTTCGCAGATACATAGCGTGAATGATGTACATGTTTACACCCGCCGCTGCTCTTAGTTACAGAGGCGCTTCCTACATTAGATTAGGTTTTGTTAGTGGACAAAGAGATTCGATCTCGCTACCTAGCCAAGGACATTCGAAGTTTTAAAAAATCCAATGGAAGACAATTTTAAAAAAATGTTGTTCTTTCAAAAAAATAAGGTTTCCCTATTGTCACTCCATGTGTTTTCTGCAGTCACAGTTTTTCAGTCATCCCTCGGCGTGTTCAAAGAAAGGTCTCTCATGTTTGAATCAAGAGAGTTTCTTTTGGTCTCTCCTCCGTATGTCTGTGTCAAAGACATCTCTGAAAAGTCTGTGCTATGAATGCCACTCGAGTCCTTTGACATCCTCAAGAAAGAAACAATCTGGTAAAGCGAAGTAGTGTGCACGCTCAGATCTTCTCGTCAGTCATTTCCAGGAACTGAGCGTAAACATCCCTCGAACACTCCCCTTTTTGGTTGAACAGAAACTTGTAGTAGCTGCCATCAGCACATATAGCTGGAAGAAGGTCGGGAGAGAAAATGAGTCACTAAACAGCTGAGAGTGAACAATTCTCCAAGCCATATCAGTAAATGATTGATTATTCACAGCCTATGCGTGTTTAAGGTGCGCGCTTTACTCTACCTATTACAGCGTTGGGTTCTGTTCCAAAGGCACAGACGCAGGGCGAACCTGATGGAACCTGGAACTTGGAGAAACTCCATTTGGAGCTGAAATACTTGGGGAGAAAACTGGCCGATGCCAAGCTGTGGTAAAAGAAGGGTTGAGGACTGTAAACAACAGCTGCAATGAAATACGCAGCATAGATGCCAGATAATAATACGGTGAGGATTTCCACCAAAACCCTTTAGTGTGTTCTAACACAAACCTGGATTGCTTGTTCCTTTTGGGATCCTCTGCAGCAAATATGTGGACTGTGCCATGGTCACTCGATACACAGATAAGAGAGGCATCTTGGTTGAAATTGATGCTGAAATAGAAATACACTCGTTTATATTATACCCCTTTACAGTAATACAATAGGATAGCATGGGTGCAGTGGATTACCAGTATATATTGGCAGTTTGAGAGCCTCTTCTCAGCTCCTGAATAAGATGACCTGCTGAGGTGTCGAATATTCTGATCAGGGTCCCCTAGAGAGAAGACATTTCCTCCGTTAGCCAATCACTGACGTGAATCTAGCCACATGATCAAATCGATCTGCTCTGTATGATGACCGAAATGATTAGTTCATGCCAAAATCGTGATCGTGCCACTGACTTTTTCAGATGCCGTGGCTATCCGTGTGCCCTGAAGGTTGAGAGCGATGCAGCAAAGCGCTCCTTCGTGTGCAGGAATATCCACGGGCGGTTTCTCTGTATTGGCCAGATCTACGATCTGAACGTGTCCAGAGTGAGTGGCTGGAAACGCTAGCAATGAGTTGTTGCTGTTTGGGCACAAGACACACAAACCTGCAAAGACAATCAGAGTTTTGTATTTGTCCTGTTAAGATTAACAGGTATTAACACCACGGATGAATCGCTAAAACACCACTTACCTTTAGGGTTATAGCACGTTTCAAAGACATGCAGCTGATGAGGATTATGAGTAAATGTGAAGACTTTAATCATGGAGTCCAGGACCACCACGATTCTGAAACACAAAACAAACCAGACTTAGCTCTTTGTTCTTTATTAGGAACTTAAAGCTAATCTTTATTGTTTTCCTAATAAATCCTCAAACTAAGGACCAGTGTTGTCGGACAATACAGACTCTGATGGAGGGCTGCTTTTGTAGGGTCTGTGCGATCTGGAGTGCTTCGAGTGTTTCTCATTTTAATGTGTTTCTGAAGCGTTGCACAATCACGGACGTGTCTGACGCAACGCCCAATCAGGGGTGTTAAGGTTAGTCAGAATCCACTCATTAGTTTTCTTTTAGTGTGAGCTCACTGAGTGCTGCATATACCCCACCCAAACCTCTCATTTTAACCAACAAAGAGTGGATATGATGTAAATAATATTGTAATGAGAGAGTGCAGAACTCAAGATGAAGTGACTGATATCTCAAAAATACCTTGATTATCATAAAGGAAGCTTTTCCAGCTTTTCAGTATCAATGTACGGAAACAATTTGCCTTAAAACAATTATTATCAGTCAAACAAATATTATACCAAAACATTTAAAGGAAGAATACATATGAGCATGAGTTCAATACCTGTCACGGCGAAGCTTAACAGCTTTGACCTCTGTGGAAAACTCAATCTCTATCACAGTCTTTTTCTTCAGGTCATCCCAAATCATCACTAACACAAAAACAGGAAATAATGCGTGTGTCAACCAGATCAAGTAGAACATGTATCAACAAGGCAAAAAGACGCCTTCTCAAAGAGAAATATACCTTTATTAGGAGGGTACTTTGGTTTCTTTCCGCCTCCAACAAGTGCAAGATAATTGCATCGAAAAAGCATCTCCACGTGACCAACTCCTCCCTCAAGAAACTCTGAGAGCAAAGACACTTAATGAGAGTCAACAGCTACTGCAATAAAGCAGGAATACAGTCGCTGACAAATATCCCATAAACTCACACGAATAGTGAATGAATAACTGTTGCTAAATGTTAATCCTTATGTTTCTAAAACAGCTCTGGAAATATGATTTCTGAGTGATATCATCGTCTGAGAGACAAAAGACTAACAGTGGTCTTTATTAGTTTTTGCATAGAGCTTTAAAATCAATGAAACGACTAACTTTCACCTATAGTTTTTAACATTTCATTAAAAAAAAACAGCACACTCACCTTGTTTTTCCTTTTCTTTGAGAGGATCTGTGTTATATACCCTGAATCCATTTTCCATTCCACATGCAAAACATCCTGGTGGGGGGAAAAATACATTTTAAGGGAAACTAGGATTTCCTGCTGCTCTACAGTTTCAGCTTTAAGAGCACCATCCTACAGATGGACTTAACATCTAGGCTACATGAAGGTGACAATCTTATCATAACCAGAAGCTATGTTTTTAATAATTTAGGAGCAGTAATAGTGATTTGCTTCCAAAGGATGTACAAAAAGATGTTAAAAAACAACAAAAAAAGAGGCAG
>JAUMHI010000053.1:90449-103103 GCA_032359435.1 Enteromius unitaeniatus | reverse complement strand
TACAAGTACAAAGTAGCCAAAAAAATACTTAAGTACTGTAACGAAGTCCATTTACTCAAGTACTTTACACCACTGATGACCAAAAAGTGTATGCTGCAGGATTGGTGCATTTAGTTAAAGCAGTATTACAAATGACCAATGCAGCACTTACCTAGGGTCATTCTTGGGAGTGTCTAAAATTCATTTTTAGAAGCATTTCGCAATGCTTTGGTGTGCACTTTGTAATGAGCAAATAATATATATAATGCATAAAATAACAAAATATTATCTGTCTTAGATCAAGCATTTTGTCTTGTCCCTGTCCTGAGGCACTTTACTAATAGTGTACTTTGGAAATTAGTAACAAAATGTGCAATAATAACATTTATTTGCGTTCCTTTCTTTCAAAAAATATAAAGAAAGAACTAAATACTTTAAAATTATGTTCCTTAATCTAAACTTAACCCTGTCACACTAATCAATCTACGATCATATTAGTTTAGACTCCACTCATATGTGACATAATTTGGCTCATTGGCTGTCCGTCTCCACTTTTGGGCTCCACCACGACTTGCTCGGCTGCTGTTGGTCAGTCCCCTGGAGCCGCTAGCATTTGCCTCCTCTCTTGGTCATCTCCACCATGGGTTGTCTTCATGACTGCTGCCTGGGTTTCACCTCAACCAGTTCACCATCCCTTCTCCACTTCTTGCGTCCTCCTTAGTTGTCCCTTACTTTGTGTTTACGGCGCAAGGTTGCATCTTCTGGGAGGGGGCAAACGGTCAGGCTCATGGACTTTTGTTGTGTTTTCTTCCCTCGTGTGCTAATGACCTAGTTTTCCTTTGTGTCTGGTTGTGTCATTCCGTTCACCTGTGTTTTATTCATCAGCCTTATTTGCACACTTACTTAAATTCAGGTCTGTCTGTTCAGTCTTCGTCCTGTAAAGTGAATGTTGCTCCATCTCCTGCTTGCCTGCTGTGTGGATCCATGAAAGACTAATGAACTATTTTGTCTTCATCGTGCATGTTGATAGACCACATACTGTGACAGCTGGATTATCTGGCCTCCCTTTTCCCAAGAGTGAATGAGTCACCTGGACACAGAAGTCAGGTTTCCTTGGCAGTATCTCTCTTCTCCTCTCGATATGCTTTCATAGTTCATGTGGCCCTATAACCCACATATTTTTGGTTACCCCTCTAGATTCTCTCACCTGTTTCATTGGCCAAATGAGATGCACTAAACGAATGAATTAATTTGAAATGAAGCACAGATGTATTTTGAGTGGGCACATTGTGACTCACAGTGATAACTTTTGTTATACATAGTATGGCTCAGTTACCACAGAGACATGTATATGTTGCTATTAATATTGACATCAGCAAACTAGTTTTGAATCTCTAAAGCTTAACCGTAATTGGAAAGATGTGAGATGATATTGCTCGTTAAAGCTGTGATTAACAGAGAACGATACAATTATTGATCCAGCACAGAAGTGCAGGGAGAATAATCACAATCATATCACCTGCAGTTAAAAAATGGATAGTCTTTATGAGGCATTTATGAAAGTCTGTGAGCCCAGAAAAGATCATACATGGCAAAGCACTGCTTTAACTGCTCTGAATAAGTCATCTCCTATAATCTTCTGAGGATTTTACACTGCTTGTAGGGAATGTTGAAGATAGAGAGGCACTTTGTTCTCACCAGGTAAAGAGATTTTTATACACATGGGAATTTGCTCTTTTATTATGCCATCTTTTTCTCTTCTCCTCTTGCTTCTTGCTCTCCTTTCTGTTTTCTCAGCGCAAGGAAACCAAATTAAAACTATGACTCAAGGCTTCAAAGTATGTTGTTGCATTCATATTTGCAAGTCACTTTGGATGACAGTGTCTACAAAATGAAAATACGAAGTGATATTATATCCGATATACAGAATATTGCATATATTTTATAGTTCAATACTTAGTGCATTCAAATAAAGAGAAGTGTCATGAAAATCTGTCGTGTTTACATGATTACAATGAGCATTTATCAAGATCAGCTAAAGGTTGGTTTCTCAAATGTACGTAAAGTTCACGACTCTTTCAGAGATGTCCTGGAGTTTTGTTTGAGGTACTTAGTGGAGACAAAAAGAGATATTTTAGCCTGTGTGCCGATGGGATTTGGGAAGAGTATTATTTTCCAAGCCTGGCCGACCCTTTGTGAGCATTCAGTGGGTTGTTATAGTTACACAAAGATTATAGCTGTAAATCAGGGCCGTCCTGGGCATAGGCAGTATAGACAAATGCTAAGGGTGCGCCGATCCCTAGGGGCGCAAAAACAAGTGCTTCTTTTTATTTTTTAACCTTTTTTTTTCATTATAAAGCGATTGTCCTACAAAAAATAACTGTTATATTGCTGTCCTGACTCGACGCATGATCCTCGTGCAGCCACTTTCACATGCATCAGCTACCTGATAGTGACAATTTATCTGTAAACATCCACCGTAATGTCAAAAAGACTGAAGTGCCCTGGGAAGAAAAAAAAAAAGTGTAAATTATGTAATGCATTTATGGTTTATGTAAAATCGACTTTAAAGATACACGTTTCTCAGTTAAATTTGTGTTGATAAAAGGGCTATAGTTAAGTATAACAGCGCTGCCATCTACTGGAAATCGAACACTTTTCATTAATAAGGTTAATTGTCAATAATTAAATAGCAAATACTGTTACAAATGAAATGTCCATTGTTAGTTCAAGTTCAACCTGTTCTCCAACTAATTGTAAAGGTCGTTTGTACAAATATTTTAGTTTAGGGTTGATGTAGCTCAGTTTGTAGAGTGATGCGTTAGAAAATCAGACAGGATCATGAGAGTCATGTTTAAACATACTTTTTGTGGCAGATAGGTTTAGGGTGGGGTTGTGTGGTCTTACAAATCCAATAAAACTATAAAAAAACAAGACAAAGCTATGCAGTGTCTGTGTGAATGTTTGAACACAATGATTTTTGGTGGAATGGGCTGTGAGGTAAGGGGCACCAGCTAAAATCTCGCCTAGGGCAGCAAATTGGCCAGGGCCCTGCTGTAAGTACTATGTACTTAAACTGTCATTACACACTACATACACATCTAGTTACTATATAAGTACGCAGTTGTTAGGGCCACTTAGTATAAGATGGGAAAAGGATCAGTGCACACAAAAACATCCCTTCTGTTATTATTTTGTCTCCCTCATATCGTATTAAATTTATATGATTGACGTTCTCGTGTGGAACTGTCACGTGTCACAGCTCACTGACCCAGGATCAGTCACTCTCTCCGGTTCCAATTGACCCAATTAGTGATCATGCACACCTAAGATCACTTACCTGCAGTGGTTAAAAGCCACAATCCCCAGTAGCTCTTTGGCTGAGCTCAAGGTAACAGAGCTACTCACCTCTCTGGCTTCCTTATTGCTTACCTTGCTTTTAGATCCTGTGTTCCTGGACAGCTGTCAAATGCATGAAAGAAACTTGTGAAACCCTGGCGAAACCTGAACTTACCTGTGATACTCACCTGAGTTATTTACCTGAGCCTGCAGCACTTCAAGCCTCGTTCCTGTGATCTGGAAACTGCACTTGTGGGAGTAAGACACTTCTAACATACCTGGCACACTTCCCTGTATCACGAGCACTGCACTGCAACAAATGGAATATATAAGACGACCGGCATACTTGTATTGTTACTCACCTGCTTCTCTACTGTGCCCACAGTCTTCGGAGAGATCATAAGATACTTACCTGAGTTGCCCACCGTCTGCATAAGATCAGGGAGATCGCTGCATCAAGAACTTTGTTTATTCCTTTTTGTTGATTCTATGAACAGTTTGATCTACTCTCCTCTATGTTACTCAAATAAATATCATTTATTTTCAGTCCCGTCTCTCAGAACTGTCCTTGGGCATTGCAGGAACACAAAAGAAGATATTCTATGTTTGAGATATTCTATAGAAAAGCTTGTTTGTTGAACCAGCATCTAAAAAGATATTTTTTATAATTGTTGGGGGAGAAAGATGATCATCAAGTTTTCATCTTGCATATTTCCATCACTATTTATTATTTTATTAAAACAGTTTTAAAAAATCACAACTTTTTTTCCGTAAGCCCCTAATTTGATGCTTATTAATAGTTAATAGTAAGGCAGTTGTGAAGTGTAGGTATTGAGAAGGATTAGGGATGTAGAATATTCTCATGAATATTGGTCTCTTACCATGTTTGTCTTAGAAAATAATGAAATAAATAAAACGTTTTAGCTGGGAAGGTTTCTGAAATTTGATTAAGCAAAATATCAGTGTATGTTCTCTTCAGGTTTCCCCCACAGTCCATTGACTGAAATCAAAGACTTTCGGCAGTGTGAAAGCTCAGATTTTCCCTCTACGAGTTATATCTTTCTGAAAGCTTGCCTCTGTCAACCCCATTTCAGTTCATACAATATGGATTAGAAGCAACAAAGGAGATCATTATTGCTCTTTCTTTTCTTTCCAATCAGTCCATCAGTACTCATGCCATGGACGCCCACAAGCTTCTTAAGAACTGGGTTAATTACCCATCAGCAGCATCCAAGCCTCTTGGTCGTGACTCGTTTGTGTTGTAGCTGCTCAAAGACACAATCTCCAGCTGATCCCGGTCTGTACTGGTACGGGTGTCTTAAATGGACACAGTGTAGACATAACTACATTTCTCCATCTATTGCTGTAGGCTTGTTCATTGGCAGAGATGCAATGGTAAGTTGGCACAAATGACACCAGACCGGGTGACAGGTGGAGCTGTAGGCAGAGCTCCAGTTGTACCTCCCTGAGCACTAGTGAGTCACACAGAAAGGTCAGGTGACCAGACATATGGCAACTTCTAACTGCAGTAACGCTCCTCAGGTCCATCTGATATTCAGCATTTATTTCCTATGTATTACTTAAATGAATTTCTATAGATCCAAGTGAGAGTTTAAATGTGTTTACTCTTCCTCTACCTTTTTCTTTCTCTCCTTTTTTCACTCTCCCTGGGATCTCTTCTCCATGTTCTTTCTGTGTCCAGTCACCTGCACCATCCATTAGAGGGGAATTTTCATTGCTACTCGATAAGACCCTGCAGGTTACACTTTGCTTCCCACGACAGACTTGAACACCATATTGGAAGGAGAGCTATACATAAGTGCAGGCAATGCATGAGTTGCTTCTTCAAAATATTCTCTTTTGACCAAATGTTCTCGGTGTAATTTGTGCAGAATTCAATCCAGCAAATCAGATCACATTGTTCTTACTCTGTGCTCGTTACATGAAATCCCCCGGTTTGGTACTCATGACTGTATAAATAGAAACAAGCATGCAATTATCCACATGCACTGCAGATGTTGAACATCTTTATCAAAAAGCTTCTTGCAGATAAATAGCTCATTTTTTGTGCATCATGTTCCATTTGGGAATGCGTTATGCTGCTTTGTGCCTAGCTTTTCTTTGAGTGTTGATGTGTGCTATTATTAGTACTGACTGAATAGATATATCAGGGTTTATGAGTGATTTAAACTTGTTTCCCCAAATTTACTGGTAATACTATCCTTGTGGGGGCATTTGGTCATGATGTAAGGAGTACCATGTAAACGCACACACACATATACTTGCATGCCTTCAGTCATTAATTTATGCATTTGTTGTTTCATCTTTTGAATTTAATAAACGGAATCATTTTATATGTATTTATAGAGAAACAGATGGAAAGTGTTAGATGGAGGAGATGAGCATGAATGTAGGTGGCATAAGCTGTGGATATATCAGCATCATCAATAACACTCGTGTTTGGAGCTCTCTCAACCATCTGTGATGTCGCAGGAGAATGGCAGCCAATCAGAGGCTCCCACTGGCCCCTCTGCTCTCATTGGCTCCTCCCTGGTCCTCAGCTCTGTATACTCCAGTCAGCTCTGCTAGCAAAACAGACAATGTGCTGCTGTTACAAGCAGGGCAGACACACCAAATGCAGCCGAGCAAGGAACACATCGCAGCCTGAGAGAGGAAGTGAGTAAACCTGTCATCTTAGCCGATAATAACTGCATGATTCTTCCTGTACTCACTGAGCTCTATAAATAGATCATCCCCAAAAATATCTCTTCTTCTCAGGTAAATGCTCACTCCTGACAGAGCCTGCAGGAGGAGGAACAGCAAGCAGAAAAAGCATCAGCGGCGACACTCAGAAGGTCAGTGAGATGGGCTGCTCGTCTGGCCGCTTGCCCTGCCAGCCTCCAGCCTCCACGCAGCTGGCCACGCTGGAAACTGAATGCAGTCTGGCCCGTGATGGGATGCCCCCGATGGCTGCACCCAAAGCCCCGGAGGACCTGTCCACTCTGGAGCGCCTGGCCCAGGCCACCGGCGGCACGGAGAAGTCCTGGTACCGCTGCGTGTTTCCCTTCGGGGTCATCTCCCTGGTGATCGGCATGGCGGGAACCGGCGTCACGTTCACCTTCAACACGCTGCCCCAAACTAAAGTGGTGTCTCTGGTGCTGCTGGTCACAGGGTTCTTCATGCTGTTGATAGCGGCTGCGTGCTGGAAGGTGCATCGGTCTCGGAGGAGAGAAAAGAAGGAAGGAGGAATCTTCAGCTCAGAGCAGTGCACTCTATGAGATGCACTTCACAAAATTACCAGAAAAGTTTTTTAGGTGCTCTGGAAAGAAAAAAAAAGTCTCCTCGCAGTCGCTGACGGCCTGTGGAAAACATTTAGCAACTGTACACAGTCAAATGCATTTTATCAGTTATCTAGAAGTATGTAAAGAACAATGGAGTAGCCCTGTGTGTGTGTGTGTGTGTGTGTGTTCATGTATCGTGTTTAAACCTGGAGAATCTGTCACTGGAGAAACAGGAGACTTTAACCTTTAATGCTGCAACTTTCCCTGCTTTCTTCTCGAGAGATTTATGAAAGAAAAAATTCATGGAAGTCTCTGGACAGCTGACTCCAGGTCAGGAAAGGAAGGCTTTAGTGAGAAATATGAACACTGATGAAAGAATGACAGCTACTTATGTTAACAAGTACATCATTTTTGCATAAGTGTACATGCAATGCCAGGATTTCTTTCTTTCTTTATTTTCGCCATTCGTCATTACATACTTAATTGTACAAGGACAAGCTAATTTGAGCTCATGTTTTGCATGACAAATAAACTCTTTTACATTTTTCTGATATTTAAGTGAAGTTTGTGCACGATTACATATTTCTGTTGTAACAAAGAAGTGTGACATTCCAGACTGTTATTTTGCTCTTACCTATAGTTTTGTCTATCAAGTGATTTCTGCGAAGAGAAACCTGGGGTCAGTGTAAACGTTAATACTTGCTTGCATGTATTTCTGTAAACCCGTGTGTGTGCGTGTGTGAGGGAGAGAGTGTGTGTATGTATGTGCGTGAATTCAAGTAATAGAAGATTTTACCTGCACACTGTAGCTAACTCCAGCAGAGTAGAGCAGTAGAGACACGCATCACTACATATCTACTGACATGTTAGCAGTAAACCAGTGTCTTGCAACAATGTCAGTCTATTGAATGTGAAGTAGAAAAAGAACCTGAATTACTGACATGTGAAAAGTGGTACATTTAAGAATATGCTGCATATGTGAATCAGTATTTCGGTTCAGTACTTTGAATCTATTTGCACTGTTTATGTATTTGAGCTTTGGTGTCTTTAAGGAGTTTAAGGCTGTTTGTAAGGCTGTTGGTTTTTTGCTATGTATTGTAGATCTGTTTTTGGTCATATATATGTTCTATATTTTATTATATATCTATTTTGTATATTTCTCTGTGAGAACAACTGACAACTGTTTTTATGTGTTCTCTGAGTGCCTGCATTTTAACAGTAGATATTTTTGTATTACCCACCACTTGTTTTTGTGAAGAAAAAAACCCCATCTTTTTAACAAGCCTTATTTTATGTGAATAATGACTGATATACCTGAAATCACTAAAGATGACTGCTTTCTAAAGCAGAAGAGGCTCATGTTTCTGCAAAGTCGTGAGGCTGATGTGACAATATCTGTGATTTTACCTTTACGGTTAACAGGGAATAGAGTGAGAGACAAAGAGAAAGAATGAGAGGTGAGAGGGAGGCAGAGCAGTGGGTGCGTGGTATTGAGAAAGGAGGAGGGAGGATTCATTAAGAAAAAACCGTCAGGGAGCAGCACAAAATACGTGCTCAGAATAAAATAACTGGTAGAGCTGTGGCAGAGACAGTCATATAAAACCAGCCTAGAGAAGGTGCTGTGTGCTGCATGCTGTAACTATGACTCATTTGACAAAAATGTATTCTCTGCATTTTTGAATATGTACGCATTTAACCCTTGCATTTTGTGTAGCACAGGTGACTGTCAAATACTAACACTTTCATAGTATGACTCATTATGAGAGACGCTGTGATATGAATTATTAGACTAATCATTTAGAGACAGATCTACCTCGTTCGTAATATATAGACAATTTCTTATCCAGTTATAAGTACGAAAGTTGTTTTCCAACACTGCACATTTACTTAAACATATTTCACAAAGAATGAAACGGTCACCAAACATAGAAATTGATTTCTGTGACAAATTTTCAGGTTTATCCCAAACGACACTCCTTGTATTTTTGTTGTATTTATTGAGCAAATATACATTACAATTATGCATATTGTTTTGTGCATCTTATTGTCAGATGTATTTATAATTTTCTGTTTTATCAAAAGTATGGTATTAAATGGAGGGGTACAATGTGTAAAATGTCAAGCTTTTCAGTTTCATTCTTAACAACTCCGAGCCATTACTATATCATTAATATATCATGTGCTCTGTACAAACAACAAAAAAGTTTGTTTCAACTTTTCAAAAAGTCTGTCGTTGTTTTACTTACTTTGCATGATTTTTAATGAAACAAAATGCATTTCTCGATATTTGAGCCTGTTAATATGTACTACCATTCTGTACACATTTTCCAATTATTATTACAAATTGAAGGATGGGTAAACTTGTGTAAATAAGACGTGCATACATTGGCTGTCTAACAGAGATTTCAACCCTTAAAGTCTTAATTGCATCAATATTTATATCAGCATCTCTAGCTCATATCTATTTCCAAAAGGTCAACTGAATTATAACGCAGGACAAGAATAAGATATAGATTTTCTTTAAGTGTACTGCTGTATGCTGTTTTGAAAACTCCAGCTAAAAGAGTTCATTGAAAGCATTCAGAGACAGGCAGATGACAGTCAAAGAGATGAATTAGGCTCTAATATTGCACATAAATGTGAGCGTATCTGCATTACTGTCATCTGTGGCCTCTGACTCACTGTTCTTGCATCTCAGCTAATTAGCAGGCATTGATTAGAATGGTTAACCGCACAGCGAGGGCGGCAAAAGCCATGTAACATCTTTGACATTGCACTCCATGTGCCATGAGGACGGCTTACGCAATATCCAGTAAAACAACTAGTGCCAAAACCCAGGGCAGACTTCTGGAGACTCAGATAGAATGATTTAAAATGACCCTTTTGCCCTAACTGAAGTTTAGTTAATTAAAGTTTGAACTATGAATGCCATGTTATGTTTAAGTTCCTTAGATAATGCACGGGTAGCTGTGCATTAAATGATTTTATCAAACCCCCTGATGCGAAGCATGACCATAGTAATTTGCCAGGATTGACAAATTAAAGCTGTTAATGATGTTTGCAGTGCAATATTTGACCAGAAGGGTAAAAAGACAGTTATTTCCATCAGATACTCTAGCATTCGTTCAGACACAGGTCATGCACTACGATCACATAGCAATCCAATACCAATATGTTATTAGTTGGGCTGTGTTGACAACATATAGAAAATATTGTAATAAAAAGTTTAGGAAGGTGATAAAAACTGGCTTAGAACTTCCTGTGCAGTAAACTTTTTTTAATGCATATCTACCGGTCAATCACAATAAAAAGGTATTTAAAGTTGCATTGCTTTTGTTCCTCCAACAAGTTTATGTAGTACATAAAATACACACTGGAATGTAAAACTTGGACTGTTAAGATGAAACTGATGAAAATATCAGCAAAAAGAAATTTATAAAAAACAGTTTATGAAATATGGGATCAAATAATTTGTAAAGCATATAAGCCCATTATCTTCTGCTCTTTAAGCTGGTCATGAATATGAAGAAGGTAACAGCACTAAAAATGTACTTCTATACGTATGAATTTATCTGTTTTATTTATGGATTTGATGACTTCAGAAAAGAAGTGAATCTGAGTTAATAACAGGACATATGTTAGTGCTAAATATTACATATTAAGATAAAAAGACAAAATTGTTCTAAATCCTGTTTTTAACCTCATAGAGGAACATTTCACACAAGTATTTTTTGTAAAGGAATTAACATCTAAGAATGTAAACCCAGGGTTAATTGCAAATACACCATGAAATGGCAGTTTATAAATACCTTCATTACAATACTCAGGATTTATTAAATAAAGCCCTAATGTGTAGTAACTGTATATTTTATTTTTAAAGGACAGGGATATGACCCCTTTAAACAGTTTAAATAATACAGGATCATTTACATATTTACTAAATAAAACACTGATCACAAAGACAGCCAAAGAGGCTGACTGTTTTGCTATGGCATGATTTCACATAGATCAGTAATGAGAAAATCTATCATTCCTGAGCGCAAAGCAATGAATTGAAGAGCCAAACTGCTTATAATCTTATTTCATGAAACAAAAAGATGACTATCGCATAGAGATATGAGTGTGCAAACACCCACGTAGTTCTGCTTAAGTGCACAAAATCGATCAAACTTGTGGCAAATTCCATGAATGAAAGGATGATTGTTTGGAACCGCTGTAAAGATGAGGAATGAGTAAGGTATCCATTCAGATAAATTCCTTCAGTTAATTTGCCATTTTTTTCTAGTTGGTTTACGCATTCAGTGTGAAATGTCTTGGTTACATACGTAACTCTCATTCATCTCTGACTTTAACAGCTATATCAACTAATGGAGAACGTGTCCCTGGCAGCCAGTGATGGTTCAAGATTATAACAGGGACATCAGGGAATGAGGGTTATGTACGTAACCGAGACATTCCCTATTTGTCGTTCACTATGAGTTATGTTGTGACAACAAATGGGATCCATGGAAAGTGCCACAACCTGAACCCCATTAAAGCCTTGTGGCATTGCAAATGTTGACAAGCAACCAAGTGACAGAGAAGTGCCATGCAAAGGTAGTAAATTTGCTGACCTTTACTACCAGCGGAGAACAGGTGAGTACATCACTGCTGGTGATAGACAAGCTGCTGTTCCTTTCACCACAGAAATGTTGCCCTTCAAAGTAAGATTGCTTCAAGTCTTTCTCCTATTTGTTGTTGCAGCTTAGCAGTAAATGCAGGGATGCAAGCCTTCTGGAGAATGGCGCTCTGTAGACCAAGTCCTACCTATAGGGCAGCCACATGAAGACAATAATATGGACTGACCCAGGCCTGGGGCAGTACTACATATGGAATAGCCTCTGGGACAGGTCCTACCTGAGAGTAGGTATGGAAACACTGCCAGCAGAGATTTACAGAATGATCAGACATGAGTAGACTCAGGTTTACCAAAAGGGAAACCGTACTGTGGAAGAATACACATATGGTATTACCCCCAGGGAAACAAGCCATATAGGCATCTAGCCCAGTACAGGGGCTGACAGGTGAAACTAAAGCTAACACCAATATTGGGCCTGATGTCATTGGTTAGAGGAACTCCAGGGTTCACTGTCCAAGGAACTTTACTGGAGGAGGAAAAATGTGCTTGCATACCTAGGTTAACATTTAAAGTGGAAAAAATATGTTTCAAAGTTGTATTAAACTCCACATTTTGGTTTTAGGCTTTTTAGGAAACTTAATTAAATTGATCCACTTGAAATGTTGACTTGAAATGATATATATATATGAACAAATGCAGATATACTTGATTTTATTCAGTAGGAGTAGATTGAATTGTTAAAAGTGGTCATTACATAATAGAATGGAGTCAGATATAATAGCAGATTTTGTGAAATATATATGGAAAAGGATATGGAAAACACAGAATGGAAATAGGAAACTGGAGTGATTCTTGCACAAATGTTTAACACTGACAACAATTCTACTAAGCCAATACTAATCGCATTAACTACTCTGTTCATGTGAGCATTTCCGTAAGAGGGAAAAAAGAAGGTATTTTTGGAAATATTCAGTTCATTGTTACCATGGTAAATCCAGAAGCCAGTTTGCTCTACATGCTTTTAGCCCAGTGTATTAATTAGCCAAAATTATATGACAGTCTTCTTTCAGCACCTTGTTGAACTTGGAGTATTTACAAAGCAATCTTTATTTAATTATATTTCAACCAGGCAATAGTACATTAGTACCAAAATAGCATGTTATTTGTGCTAATTCTAAGCTCTGTGTAAGCAAAATCATTCCAACAAATTAATTACTATACTAAATGAGTATTTAGGGAGCTGTCTTGGAAGATATGGCTTGGAAACTACACAATTTGGCATCATGGGTGCTAGTATTCTGGTTGATGGAGAAAAAAAAGGCAAAACAATAATAGTGAATGGACACCCTCCCACACAGTGATGTAAGCAAGCGTGTGAAGTTAAAATTAGCTGCTTCTTTTAAAAAAAAAATAAAAAAAAAAAAAAAAAAAAAAAAA
>JAUMHI010000053.1:30833-51115 GCA_032359435.1 Enteromius unitaeniatus | reverse complement strand
CTGATCATCATCAGTCTGTCTGGAGTCACATGAAGAAACAGAACAAACTGAGACAGACTCAATCCAGAAGAACTGTGTTTTTTTCTTCATTGTGGAGACATTGGCACAGTTCTTCTGGAACTGTCTGTCTCAGTTTGTTGACAGACTGATGATGATCAGATCTCTGTGTGGAGCACTGGCTGTTGTCAGACAATAATCTTACTGCATTAATGGACACTGGACATATAGACATATGAAAAACCCACAAGCCAACCAAAAAAAACGGGCAAATTCACACCAAATTAAATGTAATAAGTGCAAAAAGAAAATATAAATATATATTTGTATAAATCTAAAACTAAAAATATAAACACATTCTATGATAACACTGGTGTTTCCTGTTGTAGGTGATTTTGACATCCCTTCCTCCAGAGAGGACGTGGACAGGGACAGTTCCTGGAACCAGTGGCTTCGCTCTGAGATCCCGCAGCTGTTTGTAGACGCCATGGACGTCTTCAGTGTAAGAACGCAGCGGAAGACGATGTTCCTTCATTAATTTGCATGCATTCAAATTTAAACTCCAGCTTTAAATGAAGGTCAAGACTCACAGTCTGTTTAAGGAGCTTCTTTTAGCATGAAACAAAAAAAGAATAAAAATGAACATTTCTAGCGCTAATGAGCACATGCAATGTCAATCCCACAGAAACACCCAGAGTTCAGCGGGCTCGGCGGCCTCTGTTACTTCATGCAGTTCATCCCTCAACCAAGTGAGATCCTGGACTTCTTCAACCCAGTGGCCAATCAGATCATTCAGCTGCTGAAGGGCAAAGCGTGCCTTCCTGCTAAAGAGGACAGCGGTAGGTACCAGAGTTCCCTTTAGGGGACAATATTTGCTTCCTGGAATTGCTTTAACTGGCTTTTTTTGGGAAAAATGTTATCATTAAATGTCTGGACTGTTTTTTTTTCTGTCAAATACTTAAGTTTAACCAATCATTCTGCTCAAAGGTGGGATTCATGTATTTACGAGTCCAGCTTTTTTTTTCGATTCAATTCAGTTTTTGCCCTTCATATTTTTGGGGCCTTTTTGTTCGTTTAGAAGCCATTTTTGCCCCGAGCTGATGTTTACAGCCATTAAAAGCATAAGCTGACTCCTGTGTCTTTAGAGGGCCGTGTGGAGTTCAAGCAGCCTTCCCAGCTTGCCGTGTGTCAGGACCGTCTGATCCAGGACGTGATTGGAGGAGAGGATCTGTGCAGAAACCTGAGTCTGTCTTACCTTCATCCTGCGCTGCAGGCGCGTCTCTCCGGCTCACTGCTAACCGCGCTGGGCGTTCATCGCCTCAGAGCCGGCGAGATCATCACCGTCACCTGCGCCATGGCCAGAGAGCTCGTGCAACTCAACCAGCTCAAGACAGGTGACTTCTGCAGTGATTGTGTGCAGAAACCTGCAGGTTCAGGGTGTTTTATGAATGGATGTTCGTCTCTTCTGCGCAGAGCACGATCTGAAGAAGCTGGCCAGGCTGTTGGTGTGTAACTTTCGTGCGCTGGAGCCGGAGTATGAAGTGGACTCCCTGCTCCAGTCCCTCAAAGACATGCCCATGATCCCTCTGGCCAACGGCAGTGTGGTTTCTCTGAGTTCACAAGGAGTTTTCTTTCCTCTCAGTGACGTGGCGCAAGCTCAAACAGGTAATTCATCAACATCTCAATCTCACAGTCCTCCAGTGGAACCTTTCATGATATAGGCTATATATATTTGGTTCGACTAATAAAGGAAAAAAAAAAGTGAAAATGGTTAAATGCAGCCCCATCCAGACCTGTCTGTTATCTTACATCATCAACGCATTGCTGACGAACATGATGCAGGATGACTATTAAAATGCAGTTATATGAGAATAAAATTCAATATATGAGAACTAAATAATTAACCTCTTACATTTATATCAGTTCAGAAATATCACACTGGCCGAAATACATGATTTTCAACAATTGAGTATTTGTTTATTTTTATTAAATTTGTATTTTTATTACATTTATTATTTATTTTATTACAATAATGTGAACATTGTCTGGTTTTGCTCAATTTCAACAATTCTTATTTATGATGTATTTGTGTATAAATGTTTTCATAAATAACAAAAAAAATTAGATGGACAAAAAATTGTTTCATTGTCAAGTCGAGCTTCATTGTTTTTTTTTTCGTCTCATAAATAGACAATGAAAATTGTTTTTATTAATAAATAATATATTTATAGATCAATATTTTTGCATAAATGAGTAAATCAATTATTAAAGTGCAGATTGTTTTCAGCAGATACTCAAGATTCTATATCAGACACAAACCATCTTTAAACTCAACATTTCTTATAAATTAAAACAATAAACGGATAGATATTTTAGTAAAACGTGCCAAATTTCTGTTCCTTAATTTGAAAGTCTATGGGAAAAAAAACTTTGCTTCAGAATGTTGAGAAAAGTAGCTAATTAAGCAGCGGTTTAATAAAAGTCTACATAAGAGATATGAACACTGTTATATGAGATTCAAACTGAGTTTGTATATAAATGTGATGACCACACATGCATAGAGCATGCCAAATATGGTCAATAAAAGCTCAAACATGCATGCTTCTGTTTAATCTAAAATGATCGCTTGTTGCTTAAATGTTTAAGTCTTGTATTCAGTCTGCAGCTGCACTTGTATGCAGATAGATTCTCTAGACCTGTCTGAAAAATGAACGATCATCTTCATCTCCTGCTTATTTCCTGAATCAATGCAGTGAGTCACAGGAGAGAGTCATTACGTGCGTCACTGCAGTCAAAAAAAGAGGTCGTTTTGTGAATGAAACGCCAACTTGTGATAAATTTGTCCTCTAAAATCTTTACCTCCAATCTCAGTTCTGAGGCAGGCTCCCACATACACTTTATCTTGAGCGACTCGTTTATCTTCTATGGCTGCTGTCAGATAAGTCATAAGAGATTCGTCTAGTGAAAATGTGAGTTGAGTTGGATGGAAACGAGCTTAGCTGACGCTGTGTGTCAGGTAGAGTCACGTACATCTGCTAAAAGCAGGGAAGGGATGAATTAAACATCAGTTTTGGGGCCCAGAGGTTCTGGGAAGTGGGTCACACAGTCGTTCATGTGCACTCATGTTTCCTGACGCTGTAGATCTGCAGGCTCTGTACCAGGACCTGAACATCGTGGAGCCGAGGCTGCTGGTGTGTCTGGATGAACTGGGAAACTCTCAGGTGCGGGAGCTGCTCCGGAGACTGAGCGTCCATGAGCTGGAGCCCCAGCAGGTCCTGCAGCAGCACATCTACCCGCTGCTCAGGAGCAAAGCCTGGGAGGTCAGAGACACTTCTCCTGCTGGTGACACCTTCATCCAAAGCACACTTAAAGGAACACTCCACCTTTCTTGAAAATAGCCTTATTTTACAACTCTTTCAGAGTTAAAGGAATAGTTTAATACAGTTTAAATAATTTATACAGGCCAGTAGCCAATAAGGTACAGATATACCTGTAGATCACATGATCTTTTCTTACCGCTCAGCTTGCTTAGTCTGTGTCCTTTAAACTGCATTACAACCAAGCTGGAAAGAGATTTGATTCATAACCGCTCAGGTTGTTTGAAACCGAACCAAGCGTGTGAAATGCACTATGTGCTGTCATCTATTATGAATGTTCCTCATGATCTTATTTAAATGACTCTCCTTCTAGAAAAAGCCTCAGGACATCGTCATCAGCTACCTGGTGTTCATCAAACTGCACTCTCAGGATCAGGATTACAGGAGCCTCGTCACAAACGTCCCTGTGCTGACTAACAAGGGATTCCTCTGCCCCGCCAAGCACAAAATACACTTCTCCAAAGAGTACGGCAACATTGACCTTCCCAGTGTGCTCCCCGGTAAACACACACACACACAAATAATTACAGAGAAAAAATATTTGTGAAAAATTATTACATTTATTTGATTATTTTTAATGTAATGTATTTTTTAACCATATAGTAAGTACATATAGTTAATCAATATTACTCAGTACTAAAATGCACTGAAACAAGGACACCTTAAAATAAAGTAACTTTGTTTTATTAAAAAATTATATTTAACATCAGAAATGACACATTGAAATACATTTTTAAGTATTTTAAAAAGGCGAATTTTTTTTATTTATTTTACTTTTATTTTAAACAAAATAGTGTAGAGTTGTTGCAATGGGATTCAAAAATGTAAATGTTAGAATAATTCAAACTCCACTTCTTGAAATAAATCTGCTCCTGGATTTTGCATAATTTGATGTAATATTTTGGTTCCAAAAGTATGCCTACTGAAATCTCAGCAAACGCAATGAAATAAAGTTCTCGGTCTGGGATTGTCCCAAGTAGTTGAATCACTTTTGAAAGTAGGCACTGAACTAGAAGTCTTTTGTAGGAACTTAGGAAAGCATGAAATGCGTTATGCAATGCGATGGAGCCGTTTCATAAGCAGTTGTGTCCCTGTGGTAGGTGTGGACTGGGTGCTGCTGGACGCCTGCTATCTGAGGGCCGAGCAAGACACCAGCGGATGGAGAGACTTCTTCAGTGCTCTGGGAGTGAGAGACCTGCTCATCTTTAGGAAGGAGAAGCGCACATTCACTGCCTCTGAGCTGGTGAGACGGGCTGACGTGTGTGTGTGTGTGTGTGTGTGACTGTCAGACTCAAGCGTGTCATCACGAGTAAAACTGACGAAGCATGTCAGCGTTGCTTTTGTTATGTGTGCAGAACAACAGAGAGATCAGAAGCAGCCTGTATTTCAGCCAATCACTGCTCTCTCTGCTGCGAGCAAAATTGGCACTAACTGATGATAATAAACAGGGCAAGTGGAAGCTGAGCTCCTCAACCTCCCTCATCATGATTTCAGTGTCTTCAATAACACATCGCTCAAATTTCTGTGTCGTTATGCATCCGTAAACCACAGTAAACAATGATTTTAATGCATTAATTAAACATTTTATTATTAAAATGTATTAATTAATATAATGTAAGAATTATAATATTGTCTACATTAAGAATTGGAGTCTAAAAATGAAAATAAGTGTTATTACAATAGCGTCACTTATCCACATATAATTAATAACATTTAAAATTAATATTTAATAAACAGTTTATTGTAAAATTTAAATAATAAAAATTGGTAAATTAAATAATGTTGTCTAAATACATAAAATCAGTATCAAATCCGTGTTGTTTTTCTTTTACTCGTTAAAAATTAAACCAGTGTATTATTACTAAGTGTATGAATTAACATTAGATTTAAATTATTTTGCCTAAATGCATTAAAACATAATCCACTCAAAACTAATTTTTAAAGTTATAAGAAATCAAAACATTGCTATGTATGGTATAAAAAAACTGTTTGTGTGCATTCGGCTTTGTGTTAACTGTCCTAAAGTGTAAGTGCTTTACTGTCCTAGGAAAATAAATGACATTTATTGGCATTTAAAACATATTAACACAGTATTGATTAGTTTACAAAATAACTGAAAATTGTAAAAAAAAATAAAATAAAATAAAGCAAACTAAATAAAAACTGTATAGACAATTAAACAAAATAAAACTTTAAAATTCAAATGAATACAGAAAATCTAAAAATGTGAATGCATTTAAATAGAAAACGCATTAGAAAGATGTATTTGTGCTGAAAACCAAATCTTAGGTGTAGAGGTCAGAGTGCATTGACTGTTCACCCAGACGCTGTCATAAGCAGATGATTATGAATAACCAGTGGTGTGTGTGTGTGTGTGTGTGTGTGTCAGGCGTCCAGCCCGTGGGCAGCGGAGAGCAAGCTGTGGCCCCGGCCCGTGGATGGGAGGTATGTCATCGAGGATCAGCATTGTGCTGAGTTTCATACGCTGACCACCACAGATCATCTGAGCGCTGACAGCCAACTACAGCAGAGACTAGCACTGATCAGCCTTCTGGACAAGAACTGGGACACTGGGTAAATCTACACTCAATACAGGCTCCGCACTAAACTATTCATTCAGTTATACATACACAGACACGTTCATGTATTTTTATAATACAATAAAGGTAAAAAAAAATTATCTCTGTTGTCTTCTAATACTTCTAATATAATACTTCTAATTTAATAATCCTGTTAAGTGCAATCTTTAATAAATAATTATACTGTACATTATAATGTTATTACTCCATATGTGAAATATTTATAATAAAACATTATAATACATTATTTTTATTTTACATACAGTACGTACAATGGCTGCACAATATATTGGCACATAATAAAAATAAACGTTTGTTTTATAGTCTACAGCCGTAAAAAAGAAATTAATGCATTTAACACATTTTTGTTGTAATTATTTTGAAGTAGATTATTATTAATTTTATGTATAATTATTTGCTGTCTTTTAACACTAATAATACTGTACATTATGATGATATTAGAATGGAAATATATCTATTTTTATTTATACAGAAAAGTGTATAATTGTAGCAATGGAATTTGAATATTTTAACGTTTTAATAATTCAAACTAAATAACACCAGTGTTTTGTTGAGTGGTCAGGCTATATGATTATTTTTGCATAATTAAACACGTTATTTTGGCAATTAATTGCTTTAACTTTTTTTCCCCTCATCACATTCAACTTATACTGCAACCTCACAGCTCGGGTTATTCTTTTGCATGGTTTTGGACATTTAGCAGCAGTGTAGCGTTGCAGATGAATAGCAACCCAGGAACTGGACTGCGCTTGACTCTCATTTCACTATAAGAGGAGAACACCAAGCTGTTGAACTCCTAAACGCAGACGTTATGCTTTATTCTTTCATGATTCACAGCTGCTTGTGGAGAAATCCACTTCACTCACGCTCAATCTGCCACATTTACCGCTTTAGTCCAGATTATTCAGACTCATATAGGAAATGGATATTAGTCTGACATGCAGGTCACCATCTGCGTTTGATCTGATAAGCTTTAAAAAGGAGGAAATATTGTGCTGAAGTGGATGGATTTGACCTGGTTATTTAATGGACTGTGTACGGTGACTGTAAAAACCTTGTCAGATGCTATTTGAGAAACATGCATTAGTTCTTGGAGGGTTGGTTTTATAATGCTCTCCTGGAGACGTACAGCAGCGGTTGTTGAGATGCACTCGTGAAATGCTGTTTGTCTGAATGTGGCGCTGCTGTGCCGAGACTCATCGTATTGTCCTGTGTCTGCTGGCCTCGTCTGAATCACCCCCGCTTTATGCTCCAGTTCCATTAATAAACAAAACCACGTCCACCTGCTCGGCCAGCTTTACAGCAAGTGTGCTTCTTGTACTACACTGTCAACTGAACTGCACACAAATTATTCATGCTTTTATGCATTTAGAGATGCCCAAACCATTACATCTGATCTGGCCATGCACAAGAGGAGGGGGAGATGACAAACACACACACACACAAACAGAAAAACAGTAAAAAAAAAAGTGAAATTGACTAACTGTATTTTTTTAATATTGAAGTGTATTTAATTTTAATTAATGTAATTAGTTAAATTGAATAATTAATTATATATATACATTTAATTTCATTTAAATAAAACAGCAAATAAACTATATATAGGCATAAAAATAACTAATAAAAATAAAAAAAAAACATTAAAAATTTAACTAAAATGAAAATAAAAGCAAATATTTAATTTTAATATTAAATATACATATATATATAAATATCATCAAGCTATGATAATGATGATTTTTAAATAACACTGGTCTGTTCCACATTGTAACTTTTCAAATGTAAAATATTAAGAGTGCAGAAATACTGTAAATGTAAGAAAAAGAATTTAAACAAATTTAAAAGAATTCTGATGGAATTAGCAACAAATTAATTTTAATTCTCAATTGAGATTCTTTTTTGACCAATTTATTAAACTACTCTTAAAACTTTATTTCTGATTCATTTCTGAATAACACTCTTTTTTTGTTGTTGTTCATTTTTGCAATAGAAATATTTTTAATTTATACATTGCAATGTAAGTGAATTTAATTTAAAATAATAATTATTCAAATTTGATGTGTTTTTTAAGTATAAACATGTAAAAAGCATAACATAATATAACATAGTTGGGTATCATGTAACATTTATTCAGTCAGGTTTGATTTTGACCCTTTGCATTAAAATGCGTGAGCCCCTTGACTGCTCTTATTTATTGCTGTTGTGTTACAGAGAGAAGTACTCCCAGTACCTGCGGGTTCAGGTCTGTGACGGTCAGGGCCACTCCGTGAGGGAGGCCAGTTCCTCCTTCTACCATCACCTCACGCAGCTGTCCTGGGTCCCCGCCCGCAGACCGCCCTGGGACGAGAGCCGGGCCGTTTCCTACCTGCAGCCCCAATCTGTCTACATCTTCTCTGAGGAAGTGTACCAGCTCCTCGGCTCTCACGTCGATTATGCTCCCGGCGCTCAGAAGCCCAGTGAATTCACCAGAGCCATAGGTACAGATGACCAGAATCAAAAACAGCTCTGCGTTATGACAGAGCCCAGTTAAAAACTGTAACAAACAATAATAATTGCTGATCATTGTTTGATCTTGATCTTTGCTCATAGCTTCAGTATTACACGTGTTAAGACAGTATTTATTCATAGTCTATATGAAATCAAAATGAACTCTTAAGCATACACAAGCATACATAAGTGCATGCTTAATGTATTCATAGTCTTACGTAGCACAGATATATTTGTAGCAATAACCAACAATGCATTTTATGGGTTAAAATGATCCATTTTTTAATGCTGGAAATCATTAGGATTTTAAGTAAAGATCATGTTCCTTGAAGATATTTAGCATATTTCCTACTGTTAAAATATCAAAACCTTTTTTGATTAATAATATTAATTTCTAAGGACTTCATTTGGGCAATTTCTTTCAATATTTAGATTTTTTATATTTTTTTGCACCCTCAGATTTTCAAATAGTTCAAATATTTCAAATATCGCCCTATGCTAATAAACCATATATAATATATATATATATATATATATATATATATGAAACTGATCAAAATGGCCATAAGGACATTTATAATTTTACAAAAGATTTCTATTCATCAAAGAAAAAATAAAATATAAAATATGAACAAAATATAAAGCAGCACAGTAACACCAAGAATAATCAGAAATGTATCTTGAGCAGCAAATCAGCATTAGAATGATTTCTGAAGGATCATGTGACACTGAAGTAATGATGCTGAAAACGTGGATTCTCAAAAACAGCTATTTTTAATTGCAGTAATATTCATGATCTTTACTGTATTTTGATCTAATAAATACAATGATGAGCTGAAGAGAATGCTTGAAGATGCATTAATACATCTCTCTGCTGATATTTGATGTTGATGCAGGAATGAGACACACTGTGCAGGTGAAGGACATGATTGACTATCTGAAGCGTTGGTGCATGAAGGTGTCTGATAATCCGTCTGAGGAGTCTAAAGGAGCAGATTTCACCACTACAGTCGAACACATCCACACAGTGTATCGATACCTGTCCTCCCAGTGCACCAGCACCGAGCTCAAAGACCTGTTCCAGCACACACCTGCTGTCTTCATAGAGTATGAAAGGTCAGATATACAGATGTGTGATTTAACCCTCTGATTGGGTCAGAACTACCTCTCATGAAAAGCTGGGCTGCTTTGTTCTCATGCAGGAAGGATGACTGGTGCTCTGGGCGTTTCTATCATCTCAAGGAGGTTTGCTGGTCTGATCCGACAGGCATGTTTTTCAGATACAAGGAGCTGATTCGACGGGCTGACAGCGGCATACAGGAGCCAAGAGTCCTGGCACCGTTTTATAACAATTTGGAGGACATGAAGAAATTTTTCATGGTCTGTTTCAAGTTTTAAAATCTGGACAAAAAACAAGAATTATGTCCATGTTATAGCCATTAACTGAGAAATCAGGCATATTACATTTGAGTGTTTTTGTAAATTGGACATCACAACCTTGCAATGAAAAAAAAATATATTACTATTGTACAGTTGAATATAGTTTATTAAAGTGATATGTACAATAAAACCAATGCAATTTAAAATATTTTAATAGTTAATAATAAAAATATGATTTTAAAGGATTACCTCACAGTTTTTACAATTAACCTCATTGTTTGACAAAAAAAAGTTTGAAAAGTTAAAACAGATTTTATGAAAAGTTAACACAATTTATTAGTTTCATTTGATTTGATTTGACATGATCTTTAATTAAGATGTAATTGGTCCCACTTTCTATCAATTGGCCTTAACTACTATGCATTTGCACTAAAAGATAAGTACAATGTACTCATTGTGTTCATATTGTATTTCAATCCACTTTGGCTGCTATTGAGGTGGGATAGGGTAAGGTTAGGGATAGGTTTGGTGGTATGGGAGGGTTAAGAGTGGGTTAAGGTGTAAGGGTTGGGTCAACAGTGTAATTATAAATTAATTAATTACAGATGTAATTACATGCATGTATTTTAAAAGTAAAAGTACAAGGTAAAAACATGTATGTACAAGTGCATTGTGCCGAATTATTAATTTAAATATAACAACATAGTAGTTAATGCCACTTAATAAAGTGGGGCCATTAAATTAAACGATTAAAACAGAATCCAGAAAAAAAGGAAATGGACTACATAGAAGTAGAGGGGAAACATTACTTCATAACTCTACTAATTTCAGCTGGTAATTTAAATGGAACCAAACCAAGTACATTTTATAAGTCAAATACTAAATTAAATGAATTTTAAGGAGTCTTTATGATCCTTGTAGTCTCTCAAAGTGGAGCCCAGTCCATCTATGCAGAAGTATGTATCTCTACTGGAGGCCATTTGTGAGTCGTCTCCTGCGACAGGAGATGTTGTCCAAGACGTCTCTGTTATCTTCGCCAAACTAGGTAAAAAAACCAAATGATATCCAGCCTAACTATCCGTTAACCTTTGTTTGGATGTTCTCTGATGTGCATCTGTCTCTCTGAAAGCTGATATATGTAAGAGCCTTACTAGTGGAGATCAGGATCTGGACACTCAGCTCAACCCAGTCTACTGCAGGTCTCTGAAAGGTGAGATCAGCTGAACTCTGTGTGTGTGTATTTTTATTGAGCTGTTAATATCTGCAGATTTCTGATTAGATCTTTTTGGTCCTAACAGAAATGGTGTCTCAAAAAAGAGTGTTTCCCACCAAGACCAGCAGTTGGGTCACATTAACTCGTAAACCCATGATCTCAGACAGCCCAAACCTGGAGAAGATCTTCAAATCACACGGTTCAGTTTGTCTGCTTAACCTGCCGTCTGCGGCCAAGAGAGCAGCCAACAAATCCAGACCTGAAGGTAATATTTGTACAATGCCGTTTGACAAGATTCTGCCATTATAATAGAAATGTTCACTGAAATTACACAGCTGACTGAATCAAGTTCATTTAACAAGCTTGAATTATGAGTCATCACATTTAATGAAAAGAAATCACGGGAATATCCATAAAGATCTCCTCGGTCAAACTGGAGGTACAGCATCAGCCAGTGACATTCAACAAATGTACTGTAGGAATGGTCGGATCCATACTGAAAGTATTGATACTCAAATAAAAAAAAAATTGATAAAGTGTTTTTGTTTTCTTTTGTTTTTAACCATATGCTTATCTGAACTCACAATATGAATACTTAATATGGATCCATTCAGTGTTGCCAACTTTTTTCAATGGAAAGTAGCTAAAGCCAGCTTGAAAAGTCGCTAGATGACGTCATGAAATGCACCCCCTTATTAGGTTTAACTAGCTCTACCTTACAAGATGTTAATCTGGATTAATATCCTGATTTATAATCAAGCCGTTTTCTGATGAAACCAAGTACACATAAGATATAGACAATGGCTATGCTGTGATTTTGGATATATTTGCATGTAAAATAGAGTTAGAAGCAACATAATATCTATTTTAATGGAAAGCCCTGCTCCTCTCAGCCTCTCGCGCCGGGCTCCCGCGGCAGAATTAGATTAAATTAAATTTTAACCGTGGAAAGATTTTGGGGTTGTTGCATTTATATTTTTAAAGATTGTTTGCAATTTAATTTAATTCAATTCCATTCAATTTAATTTAATTTAATTTAATTTTTTTAATTTAATTAAAAAAAAAATTTATCTGAAAAAAAAAATTGTTGGTAGAAGGCCTTTATATGGTGAGAATATCTGATTCTGGCGTAATCCCATGTTCAGATTTCTGGAATGTTTTCCATAATACATGCAATACAACACTGTCATTTATTATCCCAACTGGGACATCCACAACTGAAAATACAATTTATTGTTTTAACAATAAAAATTAAATAAATAAATGATGAAAGTCATGTGATAATGGCTCGTTATTGACTTGTGCAGTGAGTACACAGTAAATAAAGTCTTTCGCACTTCTGTGCTTTTTCAAAGTCTTTTAGTATACCTATAATGACATTATAAAAGAAACAAGCTGTTATTAAAGGTATGAAGAGCAAGTCTTCTAATACATTGCATTATTTAATTATTTGTATTATTTATTTATTGTATGTTTTAATCATACGTCTGCTAAATCAATTCATGTAAATGTTACACTCTTAATGGGAATTTCTCTATTTCCTGCACTGGCTCGCTGGGCTTTGAATGTGGCACCTGCAGGTGTGTAATGATGATGGGGAAACACTGACATCATATAACGCATGCATGATTATTTTTAACTCCGTAATGAATGATCTGGGCCATTTTCAGCTCAATTTCCTGGGTCTGTTGTCCTTAGGTAAGCAGGAGAAGGAGGCGTTCAGCGAGCGCGACCGTGAGTTATTCCTGGAGATCTGCGGGGTGAAGCGGCTCTCCCAGTGCGTGACCACCACACCACAGACTGAAAGCTACAGTCCTTGCCCGGCGGTGCAGACCCTGGTGAGGCAGCTCGTGCCCTACATCCAGAGGTTCATCTTCCACAACGCAGATTTCGATGACTTGTACAGTGAGCTGAAGGAGAGTGGGATTGCTAAATGCATTCGCTCGCTCAGTTTTCGACAGGTACGCTGGAGGCACTTTCTCCAGAATGCAAACCCAACCAATTACTGGCTGTTGCATCATGTTCTTTCACAGGGAAGGAAAACGGAAAAGTTTGTGTTTTTTTTTTTTTTTTGCAGGTCGGGAAGCTGTATAATCACCATAAGCTTCAGGTGCCAGACGAGGAACCGATATATGAGAATGAAGATATTATATGTCTCCTTACAGACCAAAAAGAGCTGTACATCCATAAAAATAACCTCTCGTCCAAACTGGACATCTTCAGGTACAGCATCAACCAATGGCATTCAGCAAATGTAGGAATGGGCGGATCATACTGAAATATTGATACTCACATTTTCTTTTTTTTTTTTTTTTTTACTCAAATTTTTTTTTCAACCAATTTGAACCAGTCACACGGATGAATGTTTATGTTATGTGTATGTAAATAAATTATTACTTAAGATGTTATCGGCAGAATTGACGGCCTTTTTGTGTAGGATAAGTGCTATATTTCAGACATTTTGGTGGGTGTGTCTGCAGGTGACACAGGTCACGTTTCACGTAACAGAAAACTGTTAGTATCAGATATTTATTTGAAAATACAGTTAATAATACATTAGCCTCTGTTGCTAAATGTTGTTCTCAAATTAAATCCTTACCATGCATCTTGCAGTAAAGCTTCATGTTCGTACTGTATGGAATTAGTCATTTATTTCTCTGAATAAATGATGATGTGTATAATATTTTTAATGTCCCTCTATCTACATGCAAAATGTTTGTAGACAAAGCATAAATCTTTCTTCAGATTTAAGAGTGAGCGCTTTGTATAATTTGATATTGAGGTCGTGTCTGTAACATATCATGTTCATCTGATGTTGGCGATCCCATATTTTTAATAAGCAGGGGAAATTCCACACTTTAAAAATAACCATTTACATGCATAGTGTGTTTGCATTAGAAGAATGTACAGGGATACTTCAGATTTGAAATCGCTGACTTGTTAGGTAATGTTTTTTGGCTGAATTCATACGATTTCCTATTAATTCAATGGAATGTATGGCAACATTGAGGAATACCAATATGGTGGCGCGGCAGCTTTATTTATATGACGTCATGAGCAATCCAGTCCTCTATTATAGAACAATGATCTGAACACACAAAAAGAACACATAATTAATTTGGATCCATTAGACTTATTTTTTGCCATAAACCAATTGGTTTGACATTTCCCTTTTTTATTTTTATTACATTTTAACCAAATATTTTGGGGGTTGTTGTTTAATTTTTTATTTTTTTATATTTGTTTGAATTAAATTAAATTAAATTAATAAAAATCTGCCCAAACAATGTGTATCAATATCAATTTGATAAGTTGCATTTAAAGTAATTATGTTACAAAAGTTACAAAAATGTGTATATAATATACTGTCAGAATGAAAAAAAATGTTTTACTGCAGTGAACATTCAGCTGTATTTGTTGTAAAGCCACAGTAACCTCAAATTTACCATGCTAACAGTACAGTAAACATATTTAACCATGCATAAACAGAAACTGAAATTAAGCCTAAAATTTAAATGTTTCCCTGCAGTTTTCTGACTAAATAAAAATAGTTTAATTCTTGAAAGATTATAAACCACAACCTTAATTATTATTAGATAAGTTTCCCCAGTGGATTCTTTAATGAAATCATGGCTGGGGAAAAAGAAGTATCAATATTGATATCAGTGTTACTCACCTTTCAAAATTACCAGTATCATATGGGAAATAAAATGTGGCATGGCGCATCTCTAATGTGATGCCTCTCTAGGCTCGTATTCCTAATGGATCTGTCTGTGTTTTATTGCAGAGAGCTGGTGAAACTGTTCACCACGGACAAGAGCTTTGCTAAAGAGCTAGAGCGCTTCCTCCACTGCCTTGTGATGTGCGTAAATGTGAGTATAAAGTCAAAAACCTTTGTATTACTTTTACGTTTAATCATTTAGTATAAACTTTTATCCAAAGTGACTTAATCAGCACAACAAACAAACTAAAGTGCAGCGATTTAAGTGCTGTGACAAGTTAGGTTTAGTTTAACGCAGAACACAGCAATGTTTTATATAATAGATAAAAAGTAGATAGAATAGCTAGAGCCAGTGTTAGTGCTAGTGTAGTCTTGAAGATTGCTAAAGACTCCTCGGGTTGAGTTGGGTAGGTTTTTTCACCAAGAGGGAACAGTTCATGTAAAAGTGTGAGAAAGTGAGTATGTGGATGGCTCAGTAATGCACCATTCACTAGTAGAATGCATGCTTCTGGAGGGCACATACGTCTGAGGTAATCATTAGTTCCTTGAATTTTATGGGAGCAGCTATATAGCCAGTGAAAATGAATGAACAGAGGTCTGACGTCTTCTTGGATCATTAAAAATTAAACTGCCACATTGTGGATTAGGTGTAGGTGTAGGCTGCCAAGAGTGTGTTGCAATATCCAGTCTGGACAAGAACAAGAAGTTGACAGGAGTTTTGTAGCATGTTTCAAAAGAAAGGGCCTGAAACTTCCTAATGGTGTTTTAAGGCAAATCTGCAGGACTAGGCAGTTCTAACAATGTGGCTCCCCTGCACAGTCTGACTTGGCAGTAGCCTGCTACTTTTGGCACCCCCTGACTGAGCCTGGTTTTTCCCAAGGTGTTCTTTTCCCATTTCTTTGACTGATTTGTTTTGCTAGTGTAGCCTGTGGCTTGTTTAGTTTGGGGGCACTTAATTGCCAGCCATATTGTCAACTTGATTGTACAGATACTACGTCACTGTATCAATAATGAACTTACTTGAACTGAAAATTGAGTGTTTACTGTTGTTCTTTTGTGTTACTGCACACTATTTTCCTATTTAATACTGTAAAGTTACTTTACTACAATCTGTATTTTGTTAAAAGCACTATATTAATAAAGGTGAATTGATTAATATAAATTTATCTGATCATCATTGACAACTCCAAAAGTTCTTGGCTGTCCTTGAAGGAGTTATGGTTGCTGGATGAAGAAAGGTGTTTGGTTGGCCGAAGCCACATGCACTTTTGTCTTGGCATGGCTTGAGTTGAAGGTGATGCATTAGTAAGAAATGTTTTTTTAGACATCTTGAGATGCAAGCAGCTATTGTCAGATCATTATGATCATTTGAGAGGTTATGTAGAAATAATGCGAAAAGGCATGTCTTGGAATGACAGAACCTAGTGATGCCGTATAGACAGAGAAGAGAAATGGTCCAAGAACTGAGCCCTGAGGCACACCAGTAGCTAGATATTGCGACTCCTCACTCCTCCACGTTACCTTGAAGGAAACATTGGAGTGTGGTTCAGAATGTGATTAGAATGAGTAGCTGGCTGAACAACAGCAGCATGCACACACACGTAATGCTAGCTGTTTGTCCAAGGTGACTCTGTCCTTGTTTACAAAAACAAGATTTAGTGATTGAGAGCTCAGACAAAATGAATGGTCCTCGAAATACAAGATGCAGCGTCTTAAGTGAATTGCTAGACTTTGTATTGTTGTTGCTGGTCTGTTGGGTTATATCGAGGGTTTTCTCTCACGTGGTGTGATATATACACTCTTGGAGTCGTTGCGATGGGGATCAGGCCAGTTTTCGCACAGGTGCACGAGTGACTCATCTGATCGTGACTCCAGAGAGCATAGACAAGAGCTGTGCCAGGTGTATTCAAAGTTTAACACATTTGTTTAATTATAATAAAAAAAAAGGTGTTTAAATTAATGTAATTGTGCCCCCGAGCCATGCATAAATTAGAAAAGAAATGAAGAACACTAAATTCATTTATTAATGATTTATTTAGTACTCATTAATATACAAAATTAGCAAGACACCCCCAATAAAGGAGTGCTTCTGCAGGTGGTGACCACAGACCACTTCTCAGTTCCTATGCTTTCTGGCTGATGTTTTGGTCACTTTTGAATGCTGGCGGTGCTTTGACTCTAGTGGTAGCATGAGACGGAGTCTACAACCCACACAAGTGGCTCAGGTAGTGCAGCTCATCCAGGATGGCACATCAATGCGAGCTGTGGCAAGAAGGTTTGCTGTGTCCGTCAGCGTAGTGTCCAGAGCATGGAGGCGCTACCAGGAGACAGGCCAGTACATCAGGAGACTTAAATGAGGGCAAGGAGGAACAAGAGGAGCACTGCCAGAGCCCTACAAGATCAAACGGTCAACAGACCCCATGAGGGTGGTATGAGGGCCCGACTTCCACAGGGAGTCTGTTTCCGACCGTTTGAGCAGACACATGCACATTTGTGGCTGTGGAGGTCCTTTTGATTGTCAATCAGTGTTGCTTCCTAAGCAGGCAGTTTGACACACAAGTGTGACTGACTTGATGTTACATTGTGTTGTTTAAGTGCAGTGTATATAGTGTGTGTGTGTAAGTAAAGAAAACCTTATTTTGAATAATAGTCAGCATTTTAACCTTTACATTTTTGCAACCCTCATTCAATTACAACACAGTGAAATGCTTCCATCATACGTTATGTGACTTGTCTTGCCGTAACTTAGGACCGAGCTGATTTAAAGAGGTTTCTGGACAAAGAAAATGCTCACGAACTCCCTGCAAGTGAAGAACCATGGGAGGTGCCGGCGCCGGTGGAAGTAAAAGCAGAAACCATCAGTAAGCATCTCTCTCTTTACGTCCCTGAACTGAGGCGACGCTGAGGGACAGAGAGTCCGGCTCTAAATACAGCGTCTGCACAGCTGTATTTGATCCCTTTGATTTCTCCTCCAGTTTAATCTGCTCCGCTCGCCCTCATTTCATCGCTCTTCTCACACGCATACACATGCATAGTGCACATGTGCTAATGGGGGTTTGTTCGCTGACATGAAAGCGCAGCTGTTGCCAGGGCGAAGGGAAGAGCTGTCTCTGCTCAGCTGCACATCAGCCACACGCTTTAATAAGCACTGTACAGCGAGACCTATTTGGGTCAGTTTTTGTGATGTGACATTCATCTGAGGCGGTTCGGCTGTAATTGTGCTGCTTGTGTTTGCAGTGTCATCTCGGCCATCTGAAACCGGGCAGGAGGACGAAATGCAGACACAACACAATAAAGAGGACCGGCTGGTTTGCTGGCCACCGAAAGCCTCTCTCAGTAAAACAGGTGGCAGCAGTTCAGGTTCAGGTATGAGACTAATGAAAAAAAAATATATATATTACATATATATATATATATATTCCCAGCACTGGATGTTGAAATGTAATCTCAGCTGTATTGTACATGTCTTATGGCTCATAATGCATGTGTGTTTTGTGGAGTCAGGCAGTCAGGCTATTGATGAGGTGATGAAGATGTGGCCTCCTCCTGCTCCACCTGCTTCTCTGAGTCACTCGGGCTCTGGAGTCGAGAGGAGCTTGTCCAACATCAGTGTCCATCAGAACTCCACAGAACCAAGAGGTCAACATGAACAGGGCCCCAGACCAAGCAGCGTCCCACCACGAGCCACAGGTCAGGACTGACACTAAAATATATATATATATATATATAGATATGTATTGAGTATTGACCAATAAAATTTGGACTTTGGTGTCACATGTTGGGGGAAAAAAACATGAAAAGGTTAAATTTTTGTGTCACAACATGGACGCATTCATGCGTCAACTACCCATTTATTATCTATATACATAAATATATGTGCGTGTGTGTATATGTAAATAGATACATACAACACATTGTTTTTGTGTTTTCTGGGGTCTCTCTCTTCATAGGTGTAATGGTGTTTCTACTGTACAGACTGTGTGTGGTATTGTCTAACACTGACCCTACACCTAAACCTACCCCTTACAGGAAACTGTGCATTTTTAGATTTTCCAAAAAACGCCATTTAGTATGTTTTTTAAGCCTTTTGAATTACGGGGACACTGAAAATATCCTCATAAATCACCTTCATATTGTAATACCGGTGTCATACCCATTTTGTGGCCTCATAAAACACATAAACATGCACACACACACATTCAGATACATATCTATATATGTGTGCATGTTGAAGTTTATGTATTAGTTTTGAAGTGACTTTTACCTCTAAAATCTTAGCTAATCAAACCAGCTGTATTTATTATGATTTTATAATACGTTTAGCTCTAAAAAGCAATATTAAAATTAAAATAATCCTTGCATATATGTGTGTGTACACATAAAAATAGTGAATATTCAGTGTTGCTGAGCTCTATTGGCCTCACAATTTGGATTATAGATTATTTTTCATTAATATTTCTCCAAATTAGTGTTATGAGGGAATTGCTAATAAAAAGGTAAAAAATAAGTTGGGCTGTAAATAATTTTAAATAAGTCTCCACATTTAATGGAAATAAAAGTGATTAGCAATGAGCTGTTTCACAGGAGCTCTGTTTAAGGATGCAGCCCCACCAGGATCACTTTTTCTAGTTAACTTAATTTTCAGCGTTTTGTGGACAAATGCTTGGAGCTTACAAGATTTTCCAGTAAACAGAGTCCCTGCAGTTTACAGGGTTGTTTGTTTTGTTTAAAAGTGAATTAATATATTAAATAATTTACTGTTTACTTGCATGTGGTGATGTTAAGTATTACTCTCAAGGTGAGCTAAAGAAAATAGAGATCAAACCCATTTTACAAAAACTGTTTACAACTCTTTGTAAAAATGTGTTTGCACACTCAGAGCGGAGGGAAGAGGATGTGCAGTCTTTGGTCGGTCCACAGCAGCCTGTGAAACCAAACGCTGCTATAGATGGAGAAGAAACTACAATGGACAAAACCAACCAGCCACCACCAACCGCAGATGATGAACACTCGACAGCGCTGTCATCACTGCAGTATGTGCTTGATTACTATTTGCTTTTTTTATTGCCTTTACAATAGGTCTGCTGGTTTGACTCCTCGGTGTGGCTTGATCCATTCTGGAAAATAATGCGTTAAGGCATTTAATGCAGTGCCTATCCAGACCTGTCTATCAACTTACATTGATTCAGTAGCCGATGAACACGATGCAGGATGACTGACTGCATGATAGAGCTTAGCAGAATGCAGTTCTAGTGTATGAGCCTAAAATCCAAGATAAATGATTCAAGGTCAATAATGACCCTGTTATATTTATTTCACATGATATATTTTAGCAGTATCGCATCAGCAAGAGTGCTGTTTTTGCTCAATATCTGCAGCAGGGCAAATATACAATCCTTCTATGAACGAGGAATTAATATTGGGTTCAATTTCAATTCAATTCAATTCAAATTTATTTGTATAGCGCTTTTCATGATACAAATCATTGCAAAGCAGCTTTACACCAA
>JAUMHI010000053.1:3183-18573 GCA_032359435.1 Enteromius unitaeniatus | reverse complement strand
GCATAAATAATTGTGCACTTTAACAATATTTTACAGGCACTATCAAAAAAGAAAATTTAAAAAGCTATATATATATATATATATATAATACAATAAAATAAATCTATACATATAAAATTTTTGCATTTTAACAACATTCTACATTAGTAGGAGTATTTATGTTTCAGTGTAATGGCATAAATAATTGTGCACTTTAACAATATTTTACAGGCACTATCAAAAAAGAAAATTTAAAAAGCTATATATATATAATACAATAAAATAAATCTATACATATAAAAATTGTGCATTTTAACAACATTCTACATGCATACATCAATAAAACAATGCAAAAAAATCTATAAAATGTAGATTTTTCAATATGGTGCATTGTAACAATATTCGCAATATCTTATGCACTATCAATAGAGTGCTTAACTTAACTAACCCTTACTGTAAAGTACATCTAATTAATTAATATTACTCAAAACTCGGATGCATAGTTACTTTGTAACAAAAACACCTTATACAATGCAATATAGAAAGAACTTCAAGGTACCCTGGAATGCTTCTCTACATGCCTGAGATAGTATTCACAACATGCATGAGCTGTCAGGGGCTCAGCCACATGCTATTAAAAGAGCCGAGTTCCCCTGGCTCTGAATGAACAAGGAGGACAGCAGGCTTCAGTCTGCTTTCCTGACCGGACAGCAACACACATTTGCACTGAAGGCTGGCTTAACTCTTTACGCACAAAGTAAGTACACTGAAAATAAAACCGATTATGGTCGCCTGCATGTAGGTTAGTGTGGCGTTGATTGGCACTATATATCAGAGCAGGTCAGGCGTTAATCTATCTGTGACACTGTTGCTTGGGTTAGCCTTCAAAATGTTTTGTTGAAAAGCAGCAAAATGGTTGTTGGTTAAATCATTGAACGCAATAACAGTGAGAAAAGCACATCTATTTTCTTCATGTATGTCCAAATAAGTGCTTCTTGTGTGTCCAGTGTCATTGGCGAGAGCTTGGTTATTTATAGCTCTTGTCCTCAGCCACACTTTTATGGAACTAGTGACACATTACTGGATGCAGCTGAGCAGCATTTGTTAAACAAATAGTTCACACACAAATAAACATACTAAAATTAGGCTTTCCGTTTAGATTAGTTTGCTTCTTGGAGATTTGGAGAAATGACTTGCTCAGCAATGTATGCTTGTAGTGAATGGGTGCCGTCAGAATCAGAGTGAGCTGATAAACATATAGCAACAATCCACGAGTAACTGATGGACTGGAGTGGTGTGGATTATTGTGATGTTTTTGACGGCACCCATTCACTGCAGAGCATCCATTGATGAGCAACTGATGGAGAAACAAACTCACCTACATCTTGGATTACCTGCACATAATTTTATAATTTTGGAATAATTATTCCTTTAAAGAGAGCTTATCTTGACTTGAAAAACCTCACCATTAACTCTTTATATGGACAAAAGATTAAATGAAAGTCAGTGGTAATCGAGGCTAATCGAGTCATTAACGCTCTGCTTAACAATTTCTTGTGTTCTACTGAAGAAGGAAAGTCATACAGGATTTTTGGGTGAAGTATTCATTAATTGTAAAGCAATGATACTAGCATCTCTACAGTAACAGTGTAGCAGGAAGTGCCCCTCGCACGTTTCTTGTAAGTTGACATGCAGGGGTTTTATTGTAGTTATGAAATGAACCCTGTTTTTCTTGGTTTTCAGAAGATGGGTCTCCCATCGGTTATGGTGCTGCCGCTGCTGATCGTGGTTTTCGCTGGAGTTTACTATGTTTACAACGAGGTCATGCGCTTCATGTCCAAGTCCATGGTGCGGAACAAAGTTGTTGTGATCACAGACGCCGTGTCCGGAATGGGAAGTGGTAATGCTTCATTAAAGATCTATTAATTACTACTTCACCACAAAATGAAACAAAGCCAGCATAAAAGCATTTTTAGTGTGAAGAACACAGTGAAATATTTCTGAAACAATATCAATTATTTTTATTATTATGAACATGAACATTTTTTTGTTTTATTTGCTTTTATAATTTATGATAGTTCACTCATGTTTTTCAATATTTGAATTTTTCAATAGTAAAAAAAAGTAAAATTATGGCTGTAATTCATTAAAAGCACTTGCTGCTAATATCAGTTTTTCTCTAATTTGAATACCTTTGAAACAAAATAAATCATGTTCTTGTTTTAAACACAAGTCTATAACAGTCATTTATTTTCAATAGTTAATTTGTTTTTCTAATTATATGCATATATTTCTTCTTATATACTGTATATATATATATATATGTATAATATTTGTCTTGTAACTAAGCAGCATTATAGAATATACTTTTTTAATTAATCTTAATATTGGAAGCAAAACCAAGGCTTGCTATAGCTTGTGTGGTGTTCTGTACAGTTCAGTGTGTGATGGGTTTGGGTTGACTGACAGGATCTGATCAATACCTCTGTACGGAGGACAAAGAGCAGTCAGTGTGAGTCTGAGCCGAGAGCATAAAGACTGATAAACGTGAGCTGTGTGCTTTCAGACTGTGTTGTGATTGGGTCAGCGGACACTTCTGTTGCCTTTACAGATATTGGTCTCTAAAAGGAACGAACAGATAACACGTTTTTATCATGTTTTACTAAGGATAGACAGCATTTCATCACACTATTTGCAGGTCTGCTATTGAACGATTTTTTATTTTGTGCTTTGCTCTTGTTTTCCAGTATCTAAACGTTCTTAAATCAAGCTAAATTGAATTAAAATGGCATAAGATATTATGTATTGCTTCCTGAAAAATGTATTAAGATAAAGTGAATTCTAGAAATTCTAGAAGGTCAGAAAAGTAAGCTAGTTTTCACTGTAAGCCCATTTCCAGAACAACTATTTATCTCACAGTTTAGACGTTTCTTTTTAAATGTGCAAGTTTACATCTCACAATTCTACATTTATACCTTTCTCTCAATTCTAAGAAAAGCAGGAAAAAAGTAAACTTAAAAAAAAATGTATCCTATAGCAGAAGCAAGCTTCATACACTTCCACTTTAAATAAGCTAATTTTTCTGATTTCAGTTTCAGATTTTTCTTGTGTTTTCAGTAAAACCCCAGTTTTTCAGAAAATGACTTCTTAGTATCTTAATAATGTATGTTTTTATCCATTTGCATTGCATGTAAACTCTTAAAAATAAAGGTGCTTCTTCCAGCAATGCCATATAAAAGAACCATTTTTAGTTCCACAAAGAACCATACCTTTTCATAATCTAAATTTCTTTTGCCACAAAGAACTTTTTGTTAAGCAGTAAGGTTCTTCAGATGTTAAAGGTTCTTTAAGGAAGCATTTAGACAAAAGAGGCTCCTCTATGGAGCACCTTTATTTTTAAGAGTGTATCCTCCACTGAGAAGTCATTTCTCCACAGCGTGGTCATCCTCTGATTCTGTCTCTGTCAGAATGTGCCAGATTGTTTCATGAGGGCGGTGCGAGGCTGGTTTTGTGCGGGCTGAGCTGGGATAAGCTTGAATCTCTGTATGATTCTCTGTGCAGTGGATCAGACCCCAGTAAAGTGAGTAATAAACCACATTATTAGACAGAAACCATCCAGCCTGTCTCATGTTCACTGGTCACACGCTCTCTTCACTATCAGGATTTTCATAGTTCAGGCTGTATCTGTGTGTCTCTGTCAGCGTTTCTTCCTCTGTCATGAACAATGGCAGGATTTCCTCCTGAAATACTGGTGCTCTGCTGTTTCAAACAACATGCTGACCTCATTTATTTTGTCATAATCATTAGAAATGTTGTATTTTTAAATGCCATAAAAATCTATTAAATTAGGGCTGCAGTCAGTAATAATATATTCAAAGAACACTTAATTATGGGGCAGAACATAGTTTTTCTCCAGTAAAAATACCTTTAAAGGTATCTGAAAGGCAAAACTGCAAATGGTATTTTACAAACAATTCTATTAAACCCGTACTCTTTAAATTCAACTTTACTTTTAAAGACGTAAATTGATTTATTTAAAAAAAAAAAAAAAATTATATTCTACTTCTCCAGTAAACGTCTAAATATAAAGGACTCACTGCATGTATTTAATCCAGACAGTAATATTGTATATTATTAGTAATAAGCTTAATATATAATAGATATAGCATATAGCTATTGTATTAAATATAATATTGCTATATAGCTATAGCAATAGCTATTCTATTGGAATATATATAATATATATGTATATATGTATTAGTGCTGTCAAATCACCATTAATCGCATTCAAAATAGTAGTTTTTCTTTATATAATGTATGTGTTTGTGCTGTGTTTATTTATTAAGTTTATATTAAAACACACATATAGTATATATTGAAAGTATTTTCTTGTAAATATATATTTATTTTTATATTGTATATTATATATAAATATATTTAATATATAAGCATAACATATATATATTTTTTAAATATATGCATGCATGTGTTTGTGTGTATATATATATATATATATATATATATTACACACACGCACACACTGTTGTGTTTCCATGTTTTCTGGGGTCTCTTCATAGGTTTAATGGTGTTTCTACTGTATGTGGTATTGTCCTACACTGATCCTACACCTAAACCTACCCCTTACAGGAAACTGTGCATTGTTAGATTTTCAAAAAACTTCATTCTGTGTGATTTATAAGCTTGTTTCCTCGTGGGGACCTAAAAAATTTCCCCACAAGGTCAAAATTGACTGGTATTCCTACAGTATCTTTGTGGGGACAAAAGGTGATGAATACCAGGTACACACACACACACACACACACACACACACATTACTGACAAAAGTACCTTCAAGCATTAATGTGGCATCTAGTTTCCTACTATCTATACTTCCTGCTTCAGACGTTCACACCCAAGCTGGTGCTGCTGGACTTCAGTGATATGGAGAACATTTCGGAAGTGATCACAGAGATCGGAGAGTGTTATGGCTGTGTGGATGTGCTGATATGCAACAGCAGCATGAAGGTCAAAGCACCGGTGCAGAATCTCTCTCTGGAGATGGACAAAACTGTCATGGACGTCAATTACTTCGGGCCCATAACGCTGGCCAAAGGTAGACGGCTGCAGAAACACAACAAGGAACACAACGCAGAAAGATTGTTAAAGCGCCACTTGTTTTTGTTGCAGGGATTCTTCCGTTAATGATCACGAGACGGACGGGTCAGTATGTGCTGGTCAACAGCATCCAAGGGAAACTGGCTCTACCTTTCCGAACATGCTGTAAGAGCCACTTCCATCACTGCTGCAGTGAATGGGTGCCGTCAGAATGAGAGTCTAAACAGCTGATAAAAACTTCAGTATAATCACTTAACACCACTCCAGTCCATCAGTTACCATCTTATGAAGTAAAAAAGCTGTGCTTGTAAGAAACAGACGTTTTTAGTTAAAATTCAACACTATAACAACACTTAAATCAGTGAAAAGATCATCTGATCTGAATCAGGAGAGAAATCTGCACAGATCAAGCATTTGATGTTTTTATCAGCGTGTTGCCGCTCGTTCTGACGGCACCCATTCAAATGTAGCAAAATATAGGTATTAACTGATAAAATATGCACTACTTGGCATCCAATGTGTTTTCAGATGCCGCTTCCAAGCATGCAGTCCAAGCATTCTTTGACTGTCTGAGAGCAGAGGTGGAGGAGTACGGGATCTCCGTCAGCACCATCAGTCACACCTTCATTAACGCAGTATCAGAGAATGGCGCTCCCTCCCAAACGCCGCCCACCAACCCCCTCTGGGCCTGTGAGTAACCCGACCGGCACTGAGTCACAGCAACGCTCAATTATCCAAAGTATTAGTCTAGCTACTTGTTGATTTTGTACAGTAAACATGCTGACATACACCCTCAGATACATCTGGTTCCTACCGTCCCTGCTGCACTAATTGCATCACACACCTTCTGTTTGCTAGTCTCTGTCGGTGTCACACCTTTGCTCTGCTCTGTGTAGACAGTACTTTAAGGCATTATAGGTACACTATAGAGTGATAGAAGTATGATTCATACATTTTTATTGATTCATGTAATACATTTTTTGAAATATATTACATTACAAATTTAAAATACACACACACACAAACACATATGCATATATGAAGAGTTATTTTGCAAAAACAGATAAGTTGTTACTTAAGAATTCAAGTTTTTACAGGGTTTTTCTTACGGTTTGACCAATCAACAGCCTGGAAAACATTAAAATAAACTAATCTTTAAAAATAACCTTTGAGCATTTAATTATTAACATATTTGATTAATTTCGCATAGGTATTGCTTAAAATGCAAAAATGTGCTGTTGTAATTAACCCAGTATTACAATCTTTTTATGTTTATTAGAGTATGTTATTGTTAGATAGGCAGGTGATAACATGACACTTCTATCTGTATGAAGCACTGGATGTCTCCTTAGAAGGGAGCAGTCTATAGGAAATAAAAGGTTTTGGAGCGGATCCACTGACTCCAGTCTTGTTCCAGACATCTCCAGTAAGCTGCACACTCACGGCGTGACTCCCAGCAGTCTGGCTCAGGAGATCGTGAGGACGGTGAACCGGCAGAATCGAGAGGTCCTCCTCGCCCATCCCGTGCCGTGGGTGGCCCTCTACATCCGCTCACTGCTGCCCAGCTTCTTCTTCGCTGTGGTGGCCGCCGGCGTGAAGGACGGAGCCATGGCCGAGTCGTTGAAATGAAGAGAGACGCCAGGCTTGATTGAGATTCATTAAAATGCACACTGATTTGAAAATCATTAAAATATCTGTTTTATGCGAATTAATTTGTTTTTTTCTTAAAGGTCTTCTGGAGAGGTATTTTAAATATGCAAATAATGCATTTTCTAATGAATTATGTGCTCTTTTGCATGCATTTCCAGAACAGAAATCAGACATTTGTTGACATATTACTGTTTTTGTTTCTAGAGGGAATTTTGGATTTCTCTTATATCACTCCATACAATAAAGCCCTGTCAACAGACCTTTTCACCATGTTTATAAATGTTGTAAAAACAAAAGTGTGAATCATGAACAAGCCCCTCAGTAAAAGCCTTTAGAATATAGATAGGAATAAGACTGTAATTAAAAAAAAATTAAAAACTGCAATAAAATAAACAGTTCAATGTAGATTTCCGATGATTTATTTCCTTTACTCTGAAATAATAAAACAAAAGCTTGAAAATGATTATTCAGCATCCATTTAATTTAAGAATAAGATAAACAAAAGTATCAGCTACAATTTAAATGACTCTTGTGTTTCTATGTCTTTGTTCTTGAATGCATGAAGTATGTAGAGCACATATACAGCAGGTGATGTGACCCACTGTCAGCATCTAGTGGTTTCTAGTGATAAAACAGCAGCACTGTTGCACCTGAAGATGGCAGTAAGCACAAGCCAAACACACACCAGGAAACAATAGAGACACAGTACAGACATGTGCTCACATTCAGTCAGGCTTTTATAACGGATATGAATAATACATGTAATACATGTCTCTTATATAATTAAACTAGTATTCATTATGTTATTGTGACACGTGAGGGATATTGTAAACACAAAAACAGGGTTTATTAGCTATGTTATTGCATTATATGACCAGATTGCTGTAAAACATATATTGTATTTGATTTCTTTGCTGTTTCCAGTGTTTCAAATTGATTTACTGTTTAATTTAGCTATAATAGTGAATTTAATGGCCCTATTGGGGCATGTTGTCACAAAAAGACAACATGAATTCAAACAACATGAAACACTGCATGTGTGTACAGAAACGTTATTAATAATCGGTAATATTATTAGTAATAACACTGAGAGAAAACATTCTGTACACGTATTATTTGTATTTGATTAACTTTTGTTTACGTTTGGAAAAGACATTCTTAACATATCAGAATAAATAAACATCCAGTGGAGTAAGAGGTGTGACAACTTGCCCCTATGAGTGGTTACAAATAATGATGTGTGTGTTTGTACGCAGACATTGTTAAAGATGAGCTCATTAAATGCAGACTGTAATCCTGCAGGAGCGCTGCAGAGCCGAGGAGACGCCTGACGGCACACACGTCACTCACAGACACACATCCTAATGAATACAGTCTGTTATGTTGTTATGTTAATGCCAGCATGAGAAGGGTCCTTGACACAGAGTTAAAGTCCAGCTGGCCTCCGCGAGCCTTTATCCGGCGGGTCACTCGCCCCACGGGGATCTGACCCTGCTTTCATACTGACAGCTGAATGAATCATGCTAATTTACCAACATCTCAAACGTGAGCAACATTCGCCTCAGAATGTGTCTGAAAAGTGACAAAAATGTATGTCTTGGTGGATGTTGGGCTGCAGTCTGTAAAACAGCAGCAGTTGAATGAATTCTGTACGGATGAATGTGTTCACAGACCTGCTCTGGATTCAGTGTATGAAAAGCATAATCCATGCATTAGAGGCATAATGTTGACTACTACAAGAATGCATATGTCCCTCTTTAAAAAACAAATGCTTCCATAGAAGCACGGAAATAAATATGAAAATAAACATGAATATAGTTGCACGGTAACTTTTTTAGAATAAATTCTAATTTATCATGGCAACTTTGTGGCCATGATAATGCAACGAATCCAAAAAATAGGATTTAAAGAACTATTCATTTTTGGTAATGATAGTTACGTACAAATACAAGTCATTTCAATGCAGTCTTAAAATGTATTAGTGAATGCTGAAATTCACATCATTACATACTGGAGAAATATTGTTCATCATTATAGTTTATGCAAACTAATGTGAATATGTTTTAGTCATTGTTTTATTCAAAAGCATTTCGTCGATATACATTTTGACAGCAACACAGAATATCACTTCTTCTGGTCTATTATTGTTGAATCAAATTAAACATATTTAATAATAATAATAAAAACATTACAAAGAATCTTAATGCCTTTGCTTTAAAATCACAGATTGCAAATGAAGCCTAGGCAAAAAAAGATATAATATAATATATATATTTTATATTATATATAACTTTTATTAGGCTATATATATATATATATATATATATATATATGATTTAAATTTTGTATAATTATATTAGGAAAATTAAGTAATGCTGAACTCAAAACATTGCTTTTTAAAATTGAAATTTCTGAACAATATCTTAGGAAGCCCCACAATGGCTTTTTAATAATGTTTTATTCAAGAGCTTTCCGCTGAAAAATGTTCTGTTGCAACCCAGACCATCAATAGTTGTGAGCAATACATGATATAAAGCTCTGTGCTGGTGATTTGGTAAATGGCCTGCTAAAAAAACGCTGAGTGGATGGTCGTGAGCTTGAGATGACACGAGGAGGGGGATGCGTTCATATGAAGAAAGGAGCCTCGCTTATTAATATTTAAAGGCTACATTTATTGACAGCGTGTTGATTTACGGGTGATGTGCGGCTCTCTAATGAATCCGGCCAATTCCAGCTCTTTAAATCAAGCGTGGCCTCTGATTACACACCTGCCCCACTCACTGAAATAAAACAGGCCGTGGTTTTCTCCCCAGTGCTGGATGGATGACCTTGTGTTTTTCAGTAATGTGCATGCAGCGTTCGTCTGGTTTGACGGATGGAAACAAACACATCCCACTGGATGCTTCATCCCAGATTAGACTTTAATCTTGAGGATGGAGTTTGAATTAATCTTTTATTAAACTCTTACTTTATAGCATATAGGCTACTTGACTGGATTTACAGCGTTTCATTTTTCATTTCCGAGGAAAGTCGCAGCAGTTAGATAGGTCTACTGAAAGACCTTAAGAAGTCCGTCTTTGATTTTATTTAGTGCAAATGAAAGGCTTTACATGAATACATCCTTCTGTCGGAAGCATTGTTTAAGATTTGATGTGTACATCATGGGTTTGGATGTGAGCCACAGCGACTGAAGGATTTGGGTGGCAGCAGATGCCATAAATTAAGTCTTTGTTGCTCATGCAGTTGTCATTAGACTTGTATTAATGATGGTTCACTAATTAGTGGCATTAATTACGCTAATGGGCAGACATTATGACACACATGGCAGAAAGCTAAATCATTCATCCAAGTGAAGAGAATCTTTCTTTTCAGCAGTAAGTGAATTTTTAAAATAAAATTGAAATTAACTTTACTTTACAATCTTACTGCTTTTGCACTGAAATCACAGATTGTTGAGACATGGGACAAAAGAATTTAAGATAAATTATTGTTAAATAAAAAAATATAAAAACATCAGTTAAATACATATTAAAGACATATAAAATAAATAATTTAATTTGTAGGTAAAAAATACATTAAAATAAACAAATAAATAGTATAAGGTAAATTGTAAATATATAAATAATTGAAATAAGATAAAATAAAATAAAGATAAATACATGTTAAATAAATAAAAATATAAACCAATACATATTAAAATTGCAAATAATTTAAATAAAATAATTCAAAATAACAAATGAAAAATAAACAAATGAATGTATCATTTAAGACACTTAATAATAAATTATGAATATAGAAAAAGTAAAAATATAAAATAATTCAAAATAAATACATTTATTTACATTGAAGGAATGAATGAATATTTATTTAAGGTATTTCTCATAGCAGTCAGATCTCATGTTGTTTAACTGTGCTGCTGACAATCTGTTTTAATGCAGCCTATATTTAAAACCTCTCTCATGCTGTTTATAAATTTGTTATGAACATACATTTGTAATTTGTTAGTTTTTTAGTGTGTTTTTTTCTATATTTTTGCTCTCACACCATAGGACACAGTCCAATTTTAACTTGTTAACTACCATTATCAGTTCATTTTTAAAAGAAAGCTACATTTATCGGTATTTACTAGTAATATCTGGCATGACAGTACTCATTGATTTTGTCTCTTATCAGAGTGGACACATATTGAATGACAGCAAAAAAAACGAACACACAATTTGTGACCAAATGAATGAAGCATGAGGTTGCAGCAAACACTGTCAATTAATAACTCTGGAAATGCATCCCAAATCATTTCTTTTGCACGGCAGCCTGTTTATCCAAGTACACCCATAACATCAGTTTTTATTGTCTTTCCTCCAAAAGGACACTTTTTAAGAGATTTGGGATGCGTGTTCATGAGGCACAAACAGACCTATATCTCACTATGCTGGAGCTGTTTGAGACGTCCACCTCAGGATTTCCTTTGTAAATCCGATGATAGTATGTTAAAAGAGATTTGCTTTTGTGTTTCGCTCCATTAATCCAACACTGAATCCGATTGTGATTATGACAGGTCAACAGAGGATGCTGTAGAAATGGAGGGATTGTTGTTTCATGCTGTTTGTCAGCGGCTGCCAAGAGAATGATACCAGATTAAAAACATGCACCGTACACAAGCTTCACCATCATAAAGCCAATGTTTGGCATTTGTCACATTTCATTGTGCTTTTTTAAAGGGACGGTTTACCAAAAATGAGCATTCTGGCATCACTGACTCACCTTTGTGTCATTCCAAACTTTCTTTCTTTCTTCTGTGAAACAAAAAAGATGATATTTGGAATATCATCTGAGTTTTTTGTCCAATGAAAGCCAACAGTCAAGTGTTGATTTGGACCCAATTACTGTAACATGTAAAAATAGAGGAAATACACTGAAAAGTACATTTCTCAAGTAAACAGCAGAGTAGAGGAACTTGAGGAACTGGAATTGCATTAATGTCAAACAATTAATCGTGATTAAGCGAATCCAAAATAAAGGTTTTAGAAAATATTTACATGTATATGTTTAGAATTTCATATAATTTATATTATGAATAAATGTATTTAATAAACAAACATAACACACAGGGGGAGAAAACTTCAAGATCAAGGTAAATTGTACCTAATTTGTACAATTTACTATCTTCTGTTGCTTCCAAAAGGCAGTACTATATGGAAGCATCTGTGAAAAAAAAGCATTTGTGAATGTTTGAACCTTTTTTAATAGTTGTGTTTGAGTCCTCATTGTGAGAAGATGGATCTTAAAATCATACAGTCACTGTTGTAAAGGGTTCAAATGATGCTGGAAAACTGAAGAATCTGCTTTAATAATGTTTGCTATTTTTTTTGTCTTGTGGACTATATGTAAACATATTTTGTGTAAAATATCTTACTCAGGGCAGTACTAAATAAAATAAAAAAATACATGCATTTAGTACAATCTCTCTTATTTAGTTAAAACACTTCCCATTTTCACAGATTCTGCAAGGGGTGCCAATACTTTTGCATAAAACTGTATTTTAATGCAATAATACAGGTGTGTGTGTGTGTGTGTATTTATATATAAATACTAAATATAATCAGCACACATACATATTACTTAAACAACAACTTTTTTTCTTGATGTGATTAATCGTGAATGACAGCAGTATCGATATAACAATATATTAGGGGAAAAATGAAGAGGTAATTGCGACATTTTATCTCACAATTCTGACTTCTATCTTGCAACTGCAAGTTTAGGACACGCATTTCTAAATTTTTATTCTCAGGAATGCATTAAATAAAGTCTTGTACTTCTGAGAAACAACATAAGAATATAAACTTTAAATTATAAAAAAAATAGTCTTTCTTTCCATCAGAACTGGACTTTATAATTTGCAATTATGAGTTTCACTCATGTTGTAGTAATAGTTCAGAAAAACATACTCCACTAATCTGTTTTATTTACAACTTTTATTTCTATAATATTCTCTTCTGTGGCTGGCAGAAAGAAAATCATGCACACAGGTTTATAATGACACGAGAGTGAGTAAATGATGACCGACTTTTCATTGATGCCATATCAAGTGGGATTTTCCATAAGAACAGTGCTTTCTTACAAAGAAATCCCAAATGACATTCGGGACTTCAGCCACAGTTGTGTTTGAGGCTGTCACAATCAGCCGACCGTCTGCCATTGTTTGTCAGATGATCCGGTTCATCGGCAGCATGTCACAGCGGATATTGATCTCACGTCTAATTGGAGACGTTAATAAAGTCACCGTCTTCTTTTATCGACTGCTTGACTCATTATCAATCAGGCTGCTGTTCTCAAATGTCATTTCATGTTTGACATTGGGCTTAAAAGCACCCATTTTTTATTATCATCATATCACAAGACCATTTACGTACATTCCAACAAACTTAAAAAAGATGAGGCTTTCTAGAAATGGAAAGGCCTCTGGTCCTGACATGACAAATGGACATTGGCTCGTTGTTTATAGACATGAATTGTAGGCTGTGAGCGATCGCTCAGCTTCTGCGATTGGAATAAGATTAGAATGCAACAATATTGACTCTTTGTAATTAGAGGGGGTCATTAGGTCCACAGCCGTTTAGGGCCATAAAACAGATTTGGCTCCTGGAATGTGGCGGCGCTGGAAGATCATTCCACCCGAGCTGAAATTAAATTGGAAAATTGGAAGAGGGAGAGATGTAGACATTTCAACCTGCTCTTATAAAAATATGTACCTCTGTGTACCTTTTGTGCATCACTGTTTTTACACTGCACGTATGACACAGGTTCAAAGAGAAAGTCCACTTAGTGGTGCTAAAACACAGGTTCAATATGTGATCCCTGGCATATTTTTATTATGTTGCTTTATACAGGTATGTATTGCAATGGTTCGGAATTGACTGTCGCTAATGCTCTATCATGTTGGAAATATGCCCTACACCAAAATCCAACCCTAAACACATTTGTTGATGCAACCTTGTCATTTCAACATTCTTTTCCTCAGATTTGAAGTGTTTTGTTGAAGCGTAGTTACACAGGATTGAACCGGAGCTCATCTCTGTACTCCATGAGCTACCGAACAAACCTACCCTCTATGAAAACATATAGATATGAAGCTGGATGTGTGTGATGATAACATTCAAGGGCAGCAGTTTTCAATCTCCCAGCATATATAATATTGTTTTGAAGTCATAACATGATATTCTTTAAATAATTGCATGAAAATTACACTTTATTAATCGTAAATCAATGTAATGTAAATTAATGTGAAAAGGAATAAAAGGTGTCAGAGTTTTACTGCCTCTAGTGTTTGTTTTTTTTGGAAACTACAGTGATATGTACTTGTTGGTACGTATTTCGTGTCTCGCTAAAAAAAGGGAACCCAGGTATGTTCATGCAGGTAGAGATGTTTTTATTTTAATAAACCGGTGCAAAGCAACACTTCATATAATCATATAATATAATCCCATGCACACACTTCTTGCTTTTGCTGTGCTCTAGTCTTGCTTTTTTTATTTTTTGATTATCTCCAGCAGGAGTGATGACAACCGGCAAACTCGCTATTGCTTGGCAGAAATCGAATTTCCATGGTAGTTGGGTCATGGAATTCCTTATGTGATTTAAGGAATGATAGAGGTATTTGTTTTAGCGCTTTATTTTGGAGCCCACCGGGACACATGGTACGTGTTGGAGGGTGTGATGGACTTCATAAAGAATGATTGTCTGAATGACCTCAGCGTGACCCTGGCTCTTTCATGAGCAGTGCTGCTACAGTCACCCCTTCAAACCTGTGCTCTTATTGACCAGTGCTGAAGACTGGAAAAAACACTTTATGATGCACAGTTCAAAGGGCAGTGGGCTGCTCATCTCTTGTCTTCTTTAGTGTGAAAAAATGGTTATTATAAGACCTACACCTTCAAGTGGGGGTCACTAATTTGATTGTTTTCTAGATACAAATGAAACATTTTGGCACAGTATTGACATAAAGAATTCACTACAAAATATGAATTCAGAAATTGTTTTTCATTGCTTCCTCATCTTGCTGAACATTGAGAAACCAAATGTAAGAAACATTTAATTGAAAAACAGACCTGACCTGCAGCTGCAACATTGTTGCAAATGCAAAATGTTTATTTTTAAAAATTGTTCAATAAAACGTTACAGTATTGTAATATTACTCAGTACATTTTGCTTAGGCCATTAAAAATAGCAAATCAATGAAACCAAAAAGACAAAAAAGAAAAGAAAAATCAACCAAACAATATGCAGAAGTAGAATTATATATCTGAATGAATTGTTGTTTAAAATTTGTTAAACACTCATAAATTCAAGTGCTTTTTGGTTCCTCTCACAATGCCACTTTTTTTCACTTGTGAATGAATAATTTTAAGTGAATCAGTTGAGTGAATGGTTCAAAGACTTACTCATAAACTCACATCTTTCACTTCTTGTTTGAGTAATTGGTTGGAATATGAATGGGTTGAGTCAATTGTTCAACAAACTACATTTTCACTCAGGAAAGAATAATTGTTAATAGTAATAATGAAAAAATAATAATGCATTAAATCACTTATAAAGTCATTTGCTGCAACCCACTGCAGAAAGAGTCACTGAAAATTCACCACTATA
>JAUMHI010000052.1:17703771-17723973 GCA_032359435.1 Enteromius unitaeniatus | reverse complement strand
TTTAGGTGTAGAGTCAGTGTAGGACAATACCACATACAGTCTGTACAGTAGATACACCATTACACCTATGAAGAGAGTGTGTGTGTGTGTGTGTGTGTGTGTGTGTGTGTGTGTGTGTTACCTGCTCCTGGGAGCTGAACCGGAGCGAGAGCGGGATCTGGACCTGGAGGAAACAAACTAACTATCATCCATTGACCTGCAGCAATCATAGCTTACTATCATTCAAATACTAGGATTGCTTTTATTTATATATTTATTTTAATGTTAGTTAAAGTTCTAGTAATTTTGTTACTATTATTTTTTAAATAAGACTAAACTGTTTTTTTTTTAGTTATTCCACACTGCCTTGGCAACTAGCTTGATTAAAATTTACTTTCAAAAAAACATTTTTTTGTTAATTCAGCAAACATAGAGAAATGCTTTTCATGGTTTAATGTAAGTGTATTAAGTCTAAAATGCACAGCAGTTGCAGAAGAACATTAATACGTTCATGAGGATGAAGATCATGAACACACACACACACACACACACACACACACTCTGAATCACTGTTACACCAGGCATCAGTCACTCACCTGGAGTGTTTGGACGTCACAGATCTGGAGCGTCTGGGAGAACCAGAGCGAGAGCGACGAGGAGAGACAGATCTGGACCTGAGACATCAATCAGACACACATCTGAGTGAAGGATCACACACACACACACACACTCACACACACACACACACACCTTCTCCCTCTGCTGCGGCTGCGGGAGCGCCCGTATCTCCTCCCTCTGGACCGGGAGCGGGAGCGGGAGCGAGACCTGTCCAGAGGAGTCCCGAGGAGAAGAGTGGACAGGGACAGAGGAGAGAGACGAGTGTTAGTGTCTCAGATTGACTGACTCCTCTGACCCTCAGGCACTGACCTGAACTAAACTTCACAATCACTTTACAGTTTAACATTACAGAGCAGGGCTGGACCACATAACAGCTTAATCACCTCAACCAGCACGCCCAAGAAAATTAAACCTTAACGCAAATACAAGATTTTTACAGTTTTTTACAAGATTTTTTTACAGTTTCAGTTAGGTAGGCAACTTGTGGATTTTCATGACAAATTAATATATATATATATAGATATTAAAGCTACTTCAAAAAAATCTCAATGATGTTAAACATTTTTTTTTTGCCTTTTCACTTAATTTAACTTGAACCGGAAACTATTAAAATCTTGAAATAAATCAAAATGAAGAATAAAAATGTAAAAACAAAAGATAATTATCAAATGAAATCTATAGCAGTATCATAATGACACATGCTACAAAAGCTGGTTTTAAAAGTTTCAGTAAATCCCGTTTATTACTTTGCAGTGTTACATTATTAAAAAGAAAAAACAAATCGGTGGAAAATATTGATGTTTTACAATCAGTTCACGCGAAGATCGTCATCAACCATTTCTGAAATTAATTTGGAGAAGCAATAATTTAGCAAACATCACGCCGGCGTGTTATATCGCCCAGCCCTGGAGCTCTCTGAAGCATCCAACAGATATTAAAAAAAGTTAAGAGCATTAAACATTACGTCTGCTTTGAGTTCAGGCAATGATATACAGAGAGACACATTAATTGGTACTTGAAATAAACCTTGCAACTTTGCAGGTCGACCCTCTTTGGAACCGAGGTCTAGCAGATTTAGACGATCTAGAAGTATCTATCATCAGCCGACCTCTGCATCTAGTCGTTCTCTTGGATTTCTAACGATGACCGCACGGACAGCCAAATCACTCGAGTCAGACTTGATAGAAGTGTGCAAGGCGCTTTTTCTGCCGAGGTCTCGATGCTCTCTTTATCTTTATCGCTAGCCGAATTTACTCGGATTGGCGCTCTCATCTGGTTTGGGTCGGGGGAGGGGCTACGAATAGTTAAGTAGCAGTGGGAGGAGCCTCAGTGAAGGGGTGTGGCTGCTCGTGCCCCGGTCATATGGGATTTGCTAGATGCCTCATGAAATCGTAAAGGATCGTGACTCTCTGAATCAAACGATGAAACCTGAAAGGTTTTGACCAGGTCAGTCATTACATCAAATCCCAAAGAACATTGGAGAAAACATCAATGCAGAGAACAACAAAACATCCCCCGTTAACCCACAAATCCAACAAACAAACAGGAAGTCAAGCAGACAGAGAGAGAGAGAGAACAACATCACGAGGAAACAGCAGATGAACAGCAGTGTTATTGATCAGAGACAGCGCCGGACCTGCTCCAGCGCCGCCGGCCGTAGCGGTGGCAGTCGTAAGCGTAGTGACCCTTCTCGCCGCACTCGTAGCAGCGGTCGCTGGGGTCGAAGGGTCGGCGGGTCGGGGGTCGGTCGTAGCGGGAACGCCGCGGCATTCCGGTGGACAGTTCGACGCGAACCCGAGAGCCACAGATCACCCTGAACACAGACACCATTACCAAACATATCTATATTTATATTTTATCTGCTTGAATGAGCAGTAAAGACCTTCCAAAATAAGAGTCCTGGTGCATTTCAGGCTTCTTTATGATTAAAGAAGCTTAAATTGAAGATTAAATTGACAATAAAGTTGACTTTGAAAAGTCCCAAATTATTCTTGTGTATCTACTTATTTGAAGTAACTGTCCTCATGGATATTTTAGTATTGGAGCACATAATAAAGGTAAGCGTCCGGCCCGGCTCCAGGGGTCACTCACTTGCCATCGAGGCCCCTGACGGCGTCCTCAGCGTCTCTGGGATCCTCAAACTCCACGAAGGCGAATCCCGGCGGGTTGCGAGCGATCCACACCGTCCTCAGCGGCCCGTAATAACTGAACGCCCGCTCCAGCTCACCTTTACCTGCCCCGGTGCCCAGGTTACCCACGTACACCTTCGTTTCTGAGAGAGGAGAGAGGCTCACATCACGGATAGAAAAGATTATTCTCACCATTCACAACATTAACAAGGTATATTTATTATATATTTAATACACTACTGTATACCTACATCAACATAAAGCAGGACTTTTATTATCATAACATTTATGCTATTATATAAAAAATAAGTTTAAATAAAATGCATTTATAAACGTTTTTTTTATTTTTATGTGTATAGCACACACTTATCCTTTTACTTTTTTTATTTTAAACTAAATTTCCACCCAGCTTTAATGTAGTTTATTTACTTTTAGGTAATACTATTTTTTACAGTAAACTAAGATTTATATTTATATAGCATTGTTTCGATTAATAATGGATTTAAAAGTAAACAACAACGCTGCTATTTAGTAATATTTTACACATGAAGATATAAACACTGTTTTAACTAAACTTTAACCCAAAGATCGTTTCAAACATGAAAAAAATACAAAACAATCGGTAATAAAAGCAGAAAGGAAACGAAACACATCCTAATACTGACCTACAGCCCAAATAAATAACAATGAATCAAGGCACAAACACAGATATATAGCTTATGATTATTCCAGAGGCATTATTATTATTATTAGTCCGTGTTTACAGCGCGAGGGCGCCATTACAGTTAGCAGCTCGCATTAAAACACATTACATCTCCTCAGTAAGCAGTGTATTTAATGCTGGAGCTGGATAATTGTGTGTCCGGAGGTGTTTAACTCGTGCTTTCTTCGCCTCACCGCCTCCGTGTCGCCCGAATCGCGACATAATGAAGAGCTCCTGACAGAAACCCCGCCGCCTGGCCAGCGATCCCGCGTCTGCGCATGCGCCCGCTCCATACTACATTTCCCACAATGCCACGGTGACGATTTCTGACAGCGCGCTTATTCTAAATCACTTTATTTGCGCTTTTGGGATTCTTTCGTGAGGTATATATCCCTAATAAATTCAATTAAAATATCTATGTATTACATCTCTGTGAGCCAGTCACGCGACGGCAGTGACGTCACCGCGCGCCCAGCGCTCGCTGCGTGTCTTTCCTGAGGAGAAGTTCTGCGGAGTGTCCGGCTGGTTCTCGGTGAGGAGGTGAGGAGGTGTCCGGCTGGTTCTCGGTGAGGAGGTGAGGAGGTGTCCGGCTCTCCGCGATGCTGCAGTGGAGCTCCAGGAGTCCTCAGCACTGGCATGAGTTCGTCAATCACGAGGTTTGCGTCACGACTCGAGACCAGCAGCGCTTCGAGGGCCGCGTGTTCACGGTGGACCCAGTCTCCGCCAGGTTCATTAACTTCATTAACTTCATTAACAGAGACCCGAACACCAACCGTTTATATGCTTATATATATACATGTGCAACTTGATTTAAAACAAAGCTATTCATGTAAATATGTATTTAGATGTCAATATGTGCACGCGTTCTGAATGTTGAACACTGATTCAAATGAATCGGTGAATCATTTAGGTTTTGAATCATCAGGTGAACCGTTTGGATTTGCAAGCGTTATAGGATAATAGTTTTTTTAATTATTATTTGCATGTTAAATCAATGAATGTTGTGCGTTTTTTAAACATTATTAATTACTAAGTGAATCATTTTGCAATTTCATTCTAAATTTCTTAATGGTTTATACATGATTTTATAATTAAATAAGTTCTTTTTGAATATGTTCATGCATTTTTACGTGAAATGTAGAATTTGTGTTTTGATTCATTAAGTGAACTGCGTTAGGAAGAAAGATGAATCGTGAGGTCAATCACTGGAGTTTTTAATAATAATTAATCATCATGAAGAGATTTACAAACGAGAAGCAGAGCAATCAGATACGAGTGTCAGGACAAGCGTACAATCAAGTTTTCATAATCATGAGGTGAACAGTTTAGAATAATAAGCGTTTTCTGTGAGCTGAATGGTTTGTTTTGAGTCATGAGGTGGATGCTCTCTGGTTTTGCCGCAGTGTGGTGCTGCTGAGCGTCCAGCAGAGCGAGCGTCCAGCGGTGAGGGTGATTCTGGGTCATGCGGTGAGCGATGTCCAGACGCTCAGGAGAGGATCGGAGGAAACGGAGCGTCAGATGAAGAGCGTCTTCCTGCCGGAGCGAGCGCAGGTCCTGAGCGAGGACGAGCTGAAGAGCCGGCGGGAGAGTCTGCGTCTGTGGCTGGAGAAGAACAGAGTCCCTGTGACCCAAGACGGGGAGGTTCTGCGTGTGGCTGGCGCTCTGACCATCAGTGCCCCCTACGGCCCTGGAGACTGCAGCAGCTCCAACGAGATCATCCTCGCTCGAGTCCAGAGCCTGGTCCAGAGTAACCCCGGAGCAGCAGAAACATCGACCTGAGGAGATTAAAGCACCTCACATCGCTTCTGTGTTAAAGTTACTCATAAGCTCCCGGGGCATGTTATAATAAATGTTTCCTGATGAATGCATGAACAAAGAGAACTGAATCCTCATGAATCCTCACAGCTACAGATAATTCAGTAGAGACACTTGAAAACCAGGAGTTACTCCACACTTCACTAAAAGCTTCTGGACATCGTTTTAATAGAATCAGAGATTGTAGATCTTCAAGAATCGGCCAAAAATTGGCAATATTCCTTTACTGCTTGTTTTCTTAAAAAAACTTAATAGTAGCTTCTGTATTCTTTATACAATCAAATAACATCAGTAGAAAACCTCCATTAATGCCGAGCTCAGAACACATCAGATGGAGACTGAACTGAGATGGAGTTAATTCATTAGATTTCTAATTGTTTGACCAGCAAAAAAAACAGTTGAATGCATCCAGTCCCTCAAGGCATGGAAGTCAGTGTTCACACACACACACACACACACACACATATAGGAATAACCAATAATGATTGTTTATGTGTCTGTATTAGTTTGTATAGAGTTCTAGTCAAAGTAAAAGGGCAGATGAACACAGAACAGCAGAACGACAGTAAAGAGGCTGAACTTATGTCTCGTGTGTTTCATCATCTTCTGTATAACCAACAGTGTTCGGTCACATGATCTGAATGTTCTATGAAGCTACAGAAAGTGAGAGCGGCTAGCGTTTGGCATACAGTGGTAGAAACACTTTATTCCCTTGTTTTAAGAAGGCGATCGTTTCATCTTTACATACTTATTGGCAAAACAAGAAATGATTGAGAAAATAAAAGTTCTAACACATACAGGACAATCACGTGTGTTTCTCGAAGGGTTCTCCAGTACCTCTTTGGTGCGAGGGTACCTTAAACTCGCGGTGCTCTTCAGTGAGTCTAGAACATCCAGAAATAATCCCGAGAAGGCTCTGGGTCCGCAGAAGAGCTGCTCCGTGAGTCAGTGATCCAGCAGGGCTCTCAGTCTGTGTTCAGCGCCCAAAACCAACCAATCCGTGAAATGAGACGAAACGGCTACACAAAAGACAAAAACAATACAGAGTCCCCCGGCGGGTGTGATTTGCACTTTATAGAAACACAATCGTCGTCTCGGAAGGACGAGTTTAAAAAGACGGGTCACCCAAAATTACAATTCCGACATCGTTTCCTCAGCCTCGAGATGTCACACACATGTACGAGCTTCTTTCTCCTGTTTAACACAAAAAGAAGGTTGCCAACATTAAGAACGTACAGGTGACGGTACCCATTGACTTCAATGGAAAAGAATACAATGCAAGTCAATGGGTACCAGCTATTTGTTTAGCCAGACTTTTCTAAATATTTAGAAGACACACTGGTTACTAACTTATCGTCTAATCCTGGGAAACGATAAATAAAAGTTTTTCTTCATATAATGTGTGTGTGTACACGTAATACTACATGTCTATTTATATTCATATAATTTATATATAAATATATAAACATTACATTTTTATTAAATATACACGTATATATGTGTGTGTCTGTGTTTATATATACACACATAATAACTATACACACACACACACACATAATATACACAAAAACTTTTATTTAGGATGCAATTAATTACAAATTATCATTACTCAGCATTAATATCCTCTTTTGTGTCCTTTTTAAAAAATGTTGGTAACTAGACAGTTTTGGTTCCTGTTGTATTGTTCCTATTAGCACAAAAATACTAAGTAAGTCTATGGGTGCCGTCAGCTGTATGGTTACCAACATTCTAAAAATATTTAGTTTTTTTTTTAAAGTGTCTTCAAATTATTAAAAAAAAATCTTGGTAACAAAATTTCGGCTCCCCTTGATTTAATGGGTAAATGGGTGCCGTCAGCTGTTTGCTACTAACATTCTTCAAAATATATTTTTTTTATTGTGTTGAGCAGCAGAAAGAAACTCAGAGGTTTGGAACAGCTTGAGGGTGACTAAACTCTGACAGAATTCCCATTCTGGGCGGAACCGTCCCTTTAAGGGCACATGTTGCTTTCGCCTGTCCTCGTTTGGTCTCGGCACTGTCTCTACGAGGGGTTCGCGTTCTCCAGGAGCGGCAGCCCGTCGCGGTGGACCGACTCTCTCTTGTAGGTCTTGGGTGGGAGTTTGGGGATGGGTGACTGCGAGGTGCTGTGGCGGGGCGGGACGGGTGGCCCGGGCGTCTGCGGAGGAAAGAAGGCCTGGGGGGGCTCGGAGCGCCGCCCCTGTGGAGGAGGCTGGAGGTGCAGCGGGGAGCTGGAGAAGACGTCCGGCGTTCGCACCGGCTCCCGCGGAGGCAGGGTGGGCGGGCTGTCTGGCGGCTCCGTGAGGGAGTAACGGGGAGAGTACACCTTGGTGGTGGGCTGACGAGGAGGGATTGCCGGAGGACTGTCCAGGTGCTTCGAAATCATCTGAAACACACCGACAACACTCATCACACACTTATTTTTATTCCCGTCCAGAGGCTGGAGGTGAATGTTCAGGGGCAGAAGAGGACAGAGTGAAGGTGAGGAAGACTTGGGCACCTTGGAGGGCGAGGACTCGGCGGGAGCAGACTCGGGCCGGCGGCGAGGAGGGATGGGCGGAGGAACCGAAGGCTCATCGTTCCTGAGGAAACTCATCGACGACACTGAAGAAGACCCTGAGACGCACACACACACACACACACACACACACACTGATGACATCACTGCGGAGAGCATCACTGATGTACACAGGTGAGGAGGGAAGGTGAGAACACGCTCGTATGTAGTTACTGAGGTACCCTTAGTGTCTGATGCAGTTTTCATTTAGTGACACATTCATCATCTGCTGCAGAAAACACAACCCTAATCTGATCTTTATTTTAATGACAGACTAAAGTTTGGTTAAGTGACCTTTACTCTTCCGATATAAAAACTTCATTTACAAGTTATAACCAGTCTAGAGAATAAAAACTTTAGATGACTAACTTTTAAGATTAGTTTAAAGAGTTTACGCAGCCGACCCAGTTCTTAATTCCTTGTAAAACAACTCATGACTGCTTTAGTTCTAATATCTCACAGGTGACCTGTTTTGGCCTCAAAGAAGTGAGCGGTCACTGAAAGGTGAGGAGTTAGCAGCTATGGAAACACGTCACATGATCAACACAGCGGCCTGAACATGCAGGAGCGGCTCGAGGAGACAGACACGGCACAGACGCATGGGTGAAGAACAAGAGGCGCTGGGATACTAACGTGGGCCGTGAGGCAGAGAGACCGGAGCGAATATAGAGTCGCTGTCTGTCAGGAAGCAGAGAGAAACACAAGAGAAGGTGACCGACTGACCACTGATCCTGGGTCAGATACAGGACACCGATCATACTGACAGAGCTGGATCTGGGACTCATTACCACTGACTCGACCAATCGAGAGAGATGAGGGCGGGACTATCTGTGTGTCTGACCAGTGACAGACGGGAAGATTTTAAACCAACATTTTCAGAATCATAAACCATTCAGAAGTGATCAAATAACTGGGCTAAACTCATATCTGGTGATGAGGATTTAATAATAATGATTTGATTTTAATTATTTTTTATATTTCTAAAAGAAGGGTTTTCTGCTCACCAAGACTACATTAACTTGATGAAAAACACATAAAAAAATAAACAGTGAAATATTATTCTACTGTAATCAGCTGTGTTCTGTGTATTTCTGTGACGTTCAGCATCATTCCTCCAGTCTTCAGAGTCACATGATCTTCAGAAATCATCATCATACACTGATTTACTGCTCAACACACACTTCTGATGATTATCAGTGTTAAGAAAAATACTGGGCAGCACAACATTAAATTATTCTTTAAATTAATCACAACAGAAATTATTCTTTAACAGATATTCACAAAAAAACCTGCTGTTTTACATTCTAATAATATTTCTTAATTTTACTGTATTTTTAATGAATTAAATGCAGTCTTAATAATTAGAAGAGGCTTTCAGAATGGTGTGTGTGTGTCGTACTGGAGTGGAAGGGGCTGGAGGGCGGCTGTGGGGAGTCGAACACGCTGCAGATCTCGGTGGAGCTGGATGCGGTGGAGGCAGGTGGAGGTGTGAGTGGAGTTCGGGGTGAGTTTGGGGCTGAAGCAGCACTGCTCTCCGTCTCACTGTCCGGGATACGGCTGTAGCTGATCTTCCGAGGCTCGTTCTGCAGCGGTGTGGGGTGTCTCATGGTTCCCAGGCGGACGGAGGACGGGCGAACACCCGGAGACTTCAGAGGATAGCTGTACTTCTTCGGCTGCGAGAGCAAGACAAAATAAGAGATGACATAATCTGTCTATCTATGACATGCACTGAAACTCTGTCCTCTTGATTTAAAGGTTAAAAAAAAAACTGAACAAAAACTTAATATATGAATATAATTTTTTTTAGTGTAAAGCTTAATTAAAACTTCATGTCAAATGCCAAAACATTTAATTGAACGGCTATTTCTGCATAAAAAAGAACTTCAAAAATCATGTTAATTCACTGGTAATGAAGTTTAAATTCCGAAGAACATTATTTCTGGAAAATTCTGGAAATTATTTGGCAATACTTTTTTATTTTTATAAATTATATTGTAATACTTTAAATGAATATTTCAATTATGTAAGACAATAAATGTATTTTAATAAGTAGTTACAAAAATATATATATATATAATTTTAAAATGATTATTGTAATTATATTATTGTCAATTCTAGATTCTGTAAATTATGTAAGCAAGTTTGAAAATGAGCAGCTGTCTTATTACAGCAGAAATCTCTCTTGAATATTTAACTTTACGATGAGGGCTCTGTAGGTTCCACCAGCGTGATGTTTTGGGCTCTTTCGGTGTTACACAAGTGAACTCGTGCTTAGTTTGTAAATCAGCACTATTCTGGTTCACATCTCTAAGAACTCGAGGGTTTAACAGCGAGATCAGCAGACTCTGGTGTGTGTTGTGTAACCGTACGTGTGTGTTCAGCGTGAGGCAGACTTACGAGTCGAGGCAGCGTGCGAGCGTTACGTGGCTCAATCTCCAGAGATTTGTTGAACAGATAGTCGGCAAACTCCTTCTCCATCATGTCCTCCATCGGGTTCAGGTTCTCAAAGAACTTCTGCAGCATCAACAGAATGCGACGATCATTTAATAATTTCATTTTATTTTTCAGGATTCACAGATAAACAGAAATGTATTTGAAATAGAAATCTTTGCTAACATTGTAAGTGTTTTTGATCAATTAAATGTGTCCTTGATAATGCATTCATTATTAGTTTCTTTTAGAAAAGAGTCAAGTAATTAAATGTAGAGAAATCAGAGGTGGTGTTTCTGACCCGTATGTCGTTTTCCACACGTAAGCAGTACGGCTGGTTCTGGTACTGCTGGATTTCTCCGGTTATTTCCGCCACTTTCCGCCGTTTGCTGAAGTTAATCAGTTCCTTGCCGTGTCTCTTCAAGAAGTCTGGATTTCCCTCCTCAGTTTTCAGAATATTTGTTAAATAAATCCCTAATATGAGCAGATCACAATCAATCATCTTGCAAAATGTAAAAAAAAATAATAATAATTTCCCCTCGCAATTTTTCACTAAATTTCATTTCCTTATTCCATGGCAAAAACTTCTAAAAACTTTGCTCCTTAAGAAAGCACATGTGTAAAAAGGAGGAGGACATACCAAAGAAGGGCACACAGGGGGGGTTGATGGACCTGAGTTTTGCCAGATATTTCTTATAATGATCTTCACTGAGTTCATGAGCTTCCTCCAGAATCCTCCTCTGTCTGCTTGGGATTTGCTAAAACAAAACAAAACAAAAAAAAAAATCACACGCAAGATGAGTTACACGCTGAACTGTAATAACTCTAGAATTAGTGAAGAGCAACTACTCCAACAGTGCAAACCTCGAAGGTGTGGTCGAGTCTGTAGACGGGCGATGAGTTCATGGCGCTCACCACCTCCAGAACGCCATTGAAGTTATTGAGCTCCTGAAAGACCTGTAGGATCTCGATGATGCGCGATACGATGGCCACACGCTCCTCCACGTTCTCTGTTTCTACGATGCACCTGAGAAACACGAGAAACCTTTAGAACCCAACAGATATGCGAGTGACCCGGCTCTGAATGAAACAAACCAGGCCGTACTTCTCGAACCACAGCGTGAGGTTGGTGGTGTGCCGGATCATTCGCAGCAGGTTCGGGGAATTGATCTCCTTGTCTTCTTTAGTCCAAACGCTGCCCACCAGCTCTGACGGCTGAACCGCCCTACAGAAGGTCAAAGTTACATTCATGTTTCTGTGCAAAACAGCCAAGTCTAAAACACTCAGAACAGTAGTTCCACCTCAAAAAGATGATTTAGACACTAATGCAATGAATACATATTCGATACTTAAAGCAGGACACTAGTAGAATATGGTGTAGATATCAGTTAATGTACAGTGCTACATGCCACAGTTCCTGTGCATTTCCATAAATATAAAAATTGGCCAAATTCAAAGATTTTGGTTTTTGCTGACATAGAGTTAAAGGTTTTTGAAATTCAGAGAAACATATGAAACATACGTTTTCACCATGTTAAAGGAAATGTAACAAAAACGTATTTCTTCAACAATCCCCTCAGTAAAAATCTTTCAACTATAGGTAAGAATATAACTGTAAAATTGTGTGTATGTAAGTGCTGCTGAAGTGGAGAAAAAACTCTTTAAAGATGTAGATTGAAATTGACATAAACACATATCAAACAGATCTATAATCTTTAAAGAGTTTTTTCTCCACTTCAGCAGCACTCACATACACCACACTTTACAGTTTTATTCCTGTCTATATCCTGAAGGTTTTTACTGAGGGGATTTGGGATTTTTCTTTTTATCATTCCATAAATCAGAAAATACTGTCATCAGACAAAAACATGCATTACAGGACTAAAATTATATATACATTATTGTGAATGAAATATTAACAAACCCCTCAGTAAAAACATTCAGAATATAGAGAAGAATAAAACTGCTAAGTTTAGTGCATGTATGTATATGCGGCAAGTGGATCAAAAACATTCATCAAAGCTGTCCTTTGACAAGAACACATTTAGGTTTTAGGACAACTCTGATTAAAGGTTTTGATCCACTGTTGACTAGTGTAGATGAAAGATTTCAACATTAATCTAAAAATTACCAGTGCATGAAAAAACTATGGTTTTTGCCTTAACTCGTGCACAAATACAACCTTCACTAATGATAGTAGACGTCTATTGTAATTGTACTGTAACGTGTTTCCTATTCGTTCAGAAATATTGAGATACGGTCGTCTGTGGAAACTGACAGCAGTGCACCAAAAGAAGTGAAAATCACTCCTTGACTCATGGCCGAGGTGTTTTTATTATGCGGTTTGGTTCAGTGTTTTGGGAGACGAGGGCACAGAATGGCCTCATGGGAAACGGAGCTGAGGTGGTGACCTTGGGTACGACGCTCACTGCCTGTTCCCACAGAGGTGAAGGGAAGTGTGTGTGTGAGCGTGTCACAGCTGGACTCTCTATTGTGTTAAACTGCCCTATTTTCTGAGCAGACAGTTGCCAACAGAACAGAAAATAAAAATACAAACAGGAAATCCAGCCTTTTCCCTTGTAAAGAAAAAAAATAACAACAATGACATACTAAACAAACACAGTGCAAGTAGAAACGAACGTTTAGGCCTGTGCATTTCTTAATTTAAATCATGAGTGCATGAGCAGTTTACAGTTCTGTAACAATGTATTTACAGTTGCTTGATCAGTTTAATGCATCATTGATAAGTATTAATTTATTCTAAATATAAGATTTATGTATCTGAACACTATATGAGCTTTTTATGCAGTATTACACAGCTTAAACACAAGCACACTAATAAACCTAATGTGATGCATGCATTTGTCAGTGAAAAAAAGGCCCATTAGTTACTATTTGCATCTATTTGATTAAATAATCATATTTTTAAAATGCACTTATTTAAATAGCTTAGCATAAGCAAAATACTGTTGATCGGGAAAACAATTTCATTCATTCAGTTGGAAAGTATAAACCTGGTAAATGTGAACATTTAGATAAATATATGGTGAAAGGTCACACCTGTAGAAGTCGGACTCCAGCAGTGTGAGCTGCCGGGCGATCTCGATGGGGTGAAGGGTCATAAGGTCAAACTGCTCTATCTGTCCTGTTTTACACAGGTGCCACTCGATGGGCGGTGGCGAGCTCTCGAAGGTGATGTTGTGACTGGGGCCGTTGGCTTGAGCCTGTTTCTTCCTCTGGATGATCTTAGTGATAGACTCCACCCACTTCCTCATGGCCTTACCTGCGCTCAGGTGACAGGACAGATGTTAGAGCCAGGACCGAGCTCAGATCAGATTTATGCAGAGCTCCAGCAACACTGATATCTCAGTGGCTTTCAGAAATAATGATGGACAGAAGATTGATGGGAATTGCATCGAATACGGTTACATCCCGTCAGGTGACGTTTTCTCACAAATGTCATGGTTTCATTTAATACTTTCTTTTTTAGAAATAGTTTTTTTATTTACATTTTTCTGGATTTCATTTTTCTGGTTTAACAGAATCACTTTTTAACTTTTCCAATGTAATATTTTTGCTAAATTGTGATAATCATATTCAGACTTAGAACTTTAAAATCTTAAAAATAATTATTGATATGAATTAGTGCTAAAAAAAAACACTAAAGAATCACACCTAACATTAACGTTTTTAAATTTATGCATTTATATTGCAATCATTTTACATATATATAAAAAATAGTAATACTGTGTGATCTTTAATAAAAACAATGTTTTAATAAATTATTATTAGTTTTTAAAGTATATTCTACTGCATAATCGTAATATATTTCTTTTCAGATCATGATTTTATTCTGTATGTAGCTCTACTTTTGATTTATTCATCTAAATTGTTCTCCATACTATGACATTTTTATTTTTTTACACATGTACACATATTTTGGTGTATTGGATGATATTGATGATGGAGGTCAGTAGGTCTGTGTTCGTACCTCTGACCATACCGATGAACTCCTCCAGCCGCCGCAGCAACTGATTGTCTCTCTCAAAGTCATAGAAATGATGCTCGACCCAGTGCCTGCACACATTCAACACCCTACACACACACACACAGATGCATGAGATAAAGTACTGCTGAGTGAGTGAGTGTGGTGTGTGTGTGTGTGTGTACCTGAGCTGTACCGGCTGAACGAACTCTTTGCGGAAGCGTTTGAGTTCAGCGCTCAGCGGCTGGTCTCCGTTCTCCAGGGCCATCTGATCCGCTTCCGTGGGTTTGGGTTCAGGAATCTCAAACCTGGAACACAAACAAAGACTGTATGGACATGACATCTTTCCATGGATACCACAATAACTTCACAACCAACAGAAAACAGAAATTAAGAACAGCTCAGCCATAATCATCAGTTTATTTCTATCACTGCATTACAATATATTATTATAAACAAAAGAGCTGTGAGAACAGTGAGAAGAAACCGAACACACTATTTCTGCACCATTAGGATTAATAAAACCTTGACTGAAAAAGCAAATAATAAAAATAATAGTGCACTGAAGAGGCTAAGCCGTCTCGTCTGACCTCTCCATGAGCAGATCCAGCAGCTCCTGAGGTTTACAGAACGACCGGTACGTGGTCAGAAACGTCCTGACGAAATTAGGATCTGAAGAAAAGAAAAAAAACCCACTTCATTATTAAACCCCAGGGGGAATGAAGCATAGCCCTGCAGAAGGTGAAAGATTACTAATAAAGTCAATTTCATGCCAGTTTATATATTAACACAATCAAATCCAGAGACCAGGGTTATTATAGTGAAGCAAAACCAATAAATAGACTTTAAAATGAAAATATCAACTGAAATAAAATACAGCTAGTTTCTAAGAGTTTGTGTACTGGAATAGAACGAATAAAAGCTACACATACAGGTCTAAAAACAACCATATATTCAAATATTCTTGAAATGATTCTGAAAATCTGTAACAGTGTTTGAGTGATATTAATGGATCAGACGTGTATTATGGTGGTAATCAAGTAATAAGGAACTCTGGTGCTGTATTTAATGACACACACACACACACACACTCTCTCGTGGAGTTCAAACACAGAATCAATGGCTCGTTATGTAGCGTTTTCATACAGTGAGTGTTCAGACTGTTCTCAGGCCTGTGTGTGTGTGTGTGTGTGTGTCCGTACGGAGCAGAGCATGATGGATCTGTTCTGTTCTGACCGACGAAAACAATAGAAGCCGAACTCCAAACAATCGGCCTGGAATTATTCTAGCCAGGAAACAGACACTCGGCTCTGACGCACAAGACACACACACACACACACACACACACACACACTTAAAATAGACCCAGGACTGCTAGATTCTGATTCTAGAGTCTGGGACAGAGAGAACACACACACACACACACACACTCATTAACATTAGGGTCACTCATTAAGCCTCATCCACACCCTAACGACCCACAACGCTGTGTGTGACACAGGACACACCTTTTTCCCTTCACACACACACACAGAGTTTTCCTCAGAGCGTCTGTTTCCTGTACCTTATTAGAAACTGCGGCTGATGGAGCGTCCCGTGGAAAGCGCTCTATATTTACCCGACCCTCTGTGAGAGGAAGTGAGCGGAGCGAGATAACGCCCATCAGAGGAACGCAAAGAGACACCAGACACACACACACTCACACACACACACACACACACACACACTCACTCCAGCTGATGTGTGGAGCAGTAAACATTTTACACTGGGACATTTTCATGCCAATTAAAACATTTACCCCATTACCATAGTGCTATAAAAACAGAGTTATTATTGTTATTGAAATATAGTTATTTATATCTCTTTTTTGTTTGTTAAAAAATATTATTGTAACACAATGAATAAAATTAAATTAAAAATACAAGCAGCATATACATTTGTATGAATTATTATTATTGATGTTCTGCACATTCTGCAAGGGGTATGTAAATTTATGAGCGCACTGGCACACACACTCACACACACTCACACAAAGACCCACTGGTCTATTAATAGATTTATTAACATTCATTACTGTTCTGAGATTATTAGTTCTGCCTTTATAAGCTGAAGTGATTTGGGTCGAGTTGATCAGCTGTTTAAATAGTTTAGCCCTAACCACACACACACACACCATCACATACATGAACATAAGCACTTACGCTCACTCACTCACACACACAGGAAGGACACTTGTCAGATAACACAGCTGAACTTGCTCTAGAACAGCGCTTGTTTTCCTCTCTTATCAGCTGTAGTTGTGTTAAAACAAAGCAGGTCAGCGCGCTGTGATCTGTGACGCTGAGGGCCGAGCAGGAACAGACGGATCTTCTGTGCTGCTGTTGTTGAGGCTGGAGCTTGTGAAATACATCAGTAATGCGCATTAGCTCTGGTAAACAGCCTGTACCGCCGAGAAACTACTGACCGCACAACATCCAGCAGAACCACACAAAACCAGACCAAACCAGACCAGTGCGACTGTTTGGGCCTGGACTCCATATATTCAGAAGCACAGGGCTAGACCAGCTGTTGGAGATCTACTGGATCAGGTTTACACATTAGGACTACTAAATATATTTCACTCAGTTTCTGCCTGACAAAACATTTTAGAACCAGATATTACCAGTGTGGTAATATCTGATATTAATGAGTGTGTGTGTGTGTGTGTTCTCTCTGTCCCAATTATGTAGCTTTTTGTTGTTTTGGCAGTAATACTTACATTTTTAAGATTAGTTAATGCAACTAACAGAGCAATATATTTTTGCAGCTTACACGGCATTCAGGGTTATTACAGTAAACTTAAACCATAAAAATGCCATTAAAGTAAAATAAACCTCAAATAAGCTACAATAAAATGTTAAAAAATTAAATAAATCACTAAAATAAAATAAAAATGAGCTGGGCTGAAATAATATTTCCACTTGTCAATTTAGTCTAATATGATGTACTAATATAATTACAAATAAAAATAACAATACACACTATAATACTACTATATACATACTATATGCATGTATGTATGTATGTATGTATGTATATATATATATATATATATATATAAAAAATTCTAAAAATAATAACTTATTCAATAAAAATAACACTAAAAGATACAAATTTGACGTCAAAATGTTTGATTAAATGTACAAACTAACATTAAAATTAATAAATGCTGTATTGTTCACTTATTGTGCATTGTTTTTTGAAAGAAGTCTCTTCTGCTTTTTGAACTTTTTCTTGAAATAGTGAGCTGTTTTCTGTGTGAATCTGTGTTAAAGTGTGATCTGTGAAGCGCAGCTGTATTTCCAGCATCATTACTCCAGTCTCCAGAGTCACATGACCCTTCAGAAACCCTTCTTCACTCACCAGCGTACATGTGGAAGGTCAGCCGCTCGATGAGCTTCAGCACCGTTCCAGCTTTGATGATGGGAATGCCAGACTTGGACTGGACGTTCTCCTCGAACACGACGTTCTCCTCGGAGTCGGGCTCGGCGAAGCGGTACACCTCGGCCCCTGGGAGCCTCATCTGCTCCTCCTTCTCCTCCTGCAGCATGGCCGTGTCCAGCATACGCTCCAGAGTAGAGCGGTACTGCAGCGAGATCAGTGCCGCCATCCAGCCGTTCTTCTCCTCCGCAGACTTAGCGGCGAACACCACACTGTTGCCGTCCTTCAGGATGATCTCGAAGGCGTGCCGGTACTCGCCCTCCTTATCGTCCTTGTCATTGATCTGGACCTGTTGAAGAACACACGAGCGTCACCTACAGCTGGCATTCTGACACAATATTATTGTCAATCAAGGAATCACAGTTTAGATGAAAAATATCAGCAAATGTTATATAGTATATACAGTGAAAAGCTAGATTGGACAGTGCATGTCATTTTACAGTTTTTGAACATGAAAGAACATATAATTTACAGTATATAATATATAATATAAATATAATATAAAACAGTATATAATCGTAAATAGAACATATCTTTTCTGGACATATACGAAATTCTTCATTCATATGTCATGCATTCTTATTTTTACAACAATAACATAAAAAAGGTGAATGCTGTTGGTATCTAAGCTATTGTAGTTACCAGTGACTTTAATTCGTATAATCCAAAAAATACTGCAATGCTTCTCAAAATATCTTCTTTTAAGTTTCATAGTTTTATGCTGAATCAAATCAAATATTTATTTCTAAAGCAACTATTTGTAATGTTTATTTAATCAGATTATTAGCCCTAATTCTGATGATTTTCTTTCCTGCCCACCTTCCTCATGAAGAACTTCTCCTTGAGCCGGTACTCGGCAGCGCTGGCTCCGGGCAGACGGGGCTGGCCGTGGTTGGACTTGCAGCAGATCATGAGGCCGTCGAACAGGAAGATGTGGCGCTCGTGTTTGGCCCCGACCCGTGTGAGTGTCCCCTCCATGATGAACTCATTACAGCACTGGCCGATGTCTCTGCCCTCCCAGCCGTCGATGTTCCTCTGGATCTCATTCATCTTCTTGATGGCCAGATGTTTGCCCTTCATCTGCTGACTGTAGAAGCGGCACGCCGACTCGCTGAGAGACACGACATAGACAACCATCAAGAGACAACGCCAGAAAAACAGGGCTGAACTGACTAAACATTCACAATTCAATCATTTTGATGAGCTAATGCTGATTCTGAAATCCTAAGATTGATGTTTCTTTATTTGTAGTGCCTGTAATCATCAAAATAAGTTATTTTTGCTATGAAAAACAAAGTCTCAGATTACGAATTCACTCATGTGTCACTGATAATCTCTTCCTCTTTACTACTAGTTACAGCAGCAAATAAACAAGAACGAAAATCAGGACAACTTAATGAAACCAATCATGAAAAATCTAAAAAAATCAGTCAGTGATCCAACCACAGAAAGACACCAATAAAGCAGCTTGCAGAACATCAATAGGAAAGCTTTTCGTTTATAAAACCATAAACTCAATCAGCTAAAAAAATAACTCCACAGTGCAGCATTTTGATAAATATATGCAATATTTTCATATAAGTTTCAGTTTTATAATGACTATGGGTTTAAAGCACACACAGAGCTGTATTTTGAGGGTGTTTTCATCACAATTAGAGGAAAGGTTAATATGTAGCTCCTCCCTAGTATTATTTATGGCTCCCTAGGGATCATAGGTAATTGGACAATTGCCATTTCATGGACAGTGGTGGGCTATTCTTTCATTATTTGTAGATCAGTTAAGCAGGTAAAAGGTCTGGAGTTGATTCTAAGCGTGTAATTTGGACGTTTTTGCGGTGAACTACATGGAGTCAAAGGATCTCTCCATACAAGAGAAACAGACCATTGTTAGGCTTCAAAATCAAAACAGATCACAGGAACATTAGGAGCGGCCAAATCAACAGTTTTGTACTTTTTAAGAAAAAAAAAACATCAACAAAAAAAAAAGCACCGGTGAGCTCAAAAACATAAAAAGACCTGGACAACCACAGAGGACAACAGTGGTGATGATCAGAGAATCCTCTCCATGGTGAAGAAAAACCCTTTTTACAACATCAAGCCAAAATAACAACATCTGGAAAGTGATGTGTCTACAATTAAGAGCAATTCACCATTAATTCACCAGAGCAATACAGAGGATTCACCACAAGCTGCAAAAACATCTAAAAAAAAAAAAAAAAGCCAGAGCACTTCTAAAAATTATTCTTTGAATGGCTGGAATTCAGATCAACCTGGACCAGAATGATGGGAGGAAAACAGTATGGAGAAAGCTTGGAATAACTCAAGATCAAAGCACGCAACACCATCTGAACAACATGGAGCAGTGTGATGATGAGCATGTCGTTATGTCTCTGGTAACTGGTGTTTAGCTTTGATGAGACAGAAGACAGAGGTGTTTAGTGATGATGAGATGGAAGTGTTTAGTGATGATGAGACAGAGGTGTTTAGT
>JAUMHI010000052.1:17642356-17658021 GCA_032359435.1 Enteromius unitaeniatus | reverse complement strand
AGCACTATACATATGTTTGTGGCTTCCAAGATTAACCTTCAGTCCATTTCTTGTGTGTGTGTGTGTGTGTGTGTGTGGCTCAGGTGCGGGTGATCAGAACCTGTTCACGGCTCTGTACGGATCACTGACCCAGCAGCTGCCCAGAGAGCCCATGGAGTGGAGGAGGTGAGAGCTCTTATTATACAGGAGAGTCAGATCTTTATATTCACGCTGTGATGTTCATCAGATTATCAGTGAGATTAAATGTTCTTGGTTGATTGGGTGTTGAGGGGTGGAGTTCAAGAGCAAGCTTATACACAGACGAGTCATTCACAGCGGGCTCTATAAGATGCTTTTCAGTAATAGATTGCACAAGAAAGTCTTAAATTTGGATACGGAAAGACCAGAATTGCAATATCGTTTACAGTAACCACTGAATTTCAATAGACCACGATTTCATAAAATAAACATCAAAGTCGACTTCTTCCTGTACAGTTATTGCTAGAAAAACACTTTTATTTCTGCTGCTCTGAAAGCGCCAGAGATGTGACGACAGAGAATTAATCTGCATTTCTAAAAAACCCATCTGCTGTTTTTGTTCAGACCAATGCAGAAATACACCCGTGTTTTTACCCTCCAACTGTAAATATGAACCGCTGGATCGATTAGAAGATCGTTTCATTATGAAAACCTGTTTTCCTAATTTATTTATAAAAAATGTTGATAAGAATTGTTTAAATTAATATAGGAATATACTGTGAAATTATTAAATGCTATAATCACAGCCAAAATACAACATTTTGTGTACATAATTTAAGTGTGTATGTGTGATGTATATTTATTATGCTGCAGGATGTCTAATTGTGTCTTTGCATTGACTTCACATGTAAATCACTCTTAATGCTTTAATCGCGTCTGGTGTGAGCAAGAATGAATGTCTTGTTACGTCCACGAATGCATTTGTTTATTTAATATAATCGCAACATTTGCTGTAATGTAATGGCACAGGCTGACATCACAAGTGTGATATGATTAATCATGCAGCGCTGGTCTTTATATATATATATATATATATATACACATAATAAATATGTACAGTACACATACGTATATAATGTTGGCAGAAATATTTATTTAGGATGCAATTAATCGTTTGACAGCACTAATATTCATACTTTTGTCTTATCTGTTTTCATAAAAATGGTTTTAAGGTGGAAATGTGACGTGGATCCTTTTATACAATGTTTTGTTTCTGTGTCTTAGCTGTAAATTATGCTTTTTACAGTAATTTGTTTGTAACTATGCCCTACTCTGCTAATATAGTCATAATTTTATTTGTGCAGTTCTTCAAAAATGTCTTAAATTTAAAGTTTAATTTGAGGTTGAAATCTTGCAGAAAGCCTGAATAAGGAAGTGCTCTCTGTCACAGTCGTTGAGCTCTTCCTGTTTAGAAAGGGCCAGATCTGGAAGAGTTTGTCCCGCTCAGCATTTACATACAAACATGTGTATGTTGATGAGAGCTGCTTTCACTTCACTCAGAGAGGTCAGAGCAGGAGAAGGTTTTTAGGAAAGCGTTAAAGAAAATGGAAAAGGTCCAGCAGGGTCATTGTGTCATTAATCAGACGTTTCTCGTCTAAGGTCTTACGGACGAGCACCCAAGATGATCTATCTGGAGGCTAACTTTGTCCAGTTTAAGGAGGAACTGCTTCCTAAAGAGGGAAATAAAGCTTTGCTGACCTTCCCCTTCCTGCACATCTACTGGACCGACTGCTGCGTGAGTCTCACATTAGATATCATTGTAAAAAATTGCATTGGTGTGTAAGACGCATTTTATTATTGCAATTCAGAAATAATAAAAAAATACTTCGTGTTTAATTCATCTTACTCTACAACAAATCCTTAACATTTAATGTATTCAGAATGTGAGGGCGATGACAAATATAGTACAAATTGCAATTTTAGTGTAAAACAGACATATTGTTATATACAAGTTATATTTTCATTTATTATAAGATAAATAAATAACATTTATCGTAAATGCTAAGCCAAAAAATACATTTGAAATAAAACTGACTTGACTGTAGTCAAGACGATGATAATCACTAGAAATCAGGTGTCCCCAACTAAGCAAGCCAGAGGAGACAGCGGCAAGGACTGTGACTTGTTATAGCACTTGCATATCATTGCTCTTTTGTTGGATCTGATTGCTTCTTTTATAATCCTTTATTAATTGCTTCAGATAAAAGCATCTGCTAAATGACTGAATGAGTGTGTGTGTGTGTGTGTGTGTGTGTGTGTGTGTGTGTGTGTGCAGGACACGGAGGTGTACAAGGCCTCGGTGAAGGAGGACATGCAGCGATGGCAGGCCGCTCTGCGTCTTCACGGCTCGGTGGACTGGCTCATCGTCGTAGTGGAGAGCGACAACAAGAAGAAGAACAAGACCAACATCCTTCCACGCACCTCCATCGTCGACAAGATCCGCAACGACTTCTGCAACAAGCAGAGCGACAGGTGAGCGGCTGAAATAGCTCCTGCTCCCAGCATGCTCTGCTCTCAGCTGTCTGTGCATTTACTGCTGGTGATTATTTTACACACCCGGCATCTGATGAGCACCAGAGAGAGACACACACATAAAAAAACTTGTCATAAAGGTCAATTTTGTCAAAAGGGTTAATAAATAAGTTGAATAAATGCACTATTAGAAAATCTGGAGTCTGAGGGAGCAAAACATCTAAATATTGATAAAAGTAGAATAAATATAGTGTACTTAAAAAAAAAAAATTAAAAAAAAAAATATATATATATATATATATATATATAGAAATGAATATAATTTAAAAAAGAAATAATTCAATAAATACAAAATATTTGAAATTAATGTGTCTGTCCACAGTTTACATGTGTTGGAGTTTTATAGCATTTGTATTTAAAAAAAAAAAAGTAATAAAATACATGAAAAATATATTATTAATTTAATAAATATAAATATTTTAAGAAATATATATATATATATATAAAATTAAAGTGAAAATGAATAAAGTGATGAATATTTATTTGGATTGTGAAATTTTTATTTATCTAAATTTTATTTGTCATTATTATTTTCCTACTACAGAAGAAAACAGGCTGGGAGGGTTTCATAAAATATTACTTAAATTAAATAAATATAATTCTTACTTATTTATTATACTTTTACTATATAACATTTGTATAAAAAAAAAAAAAAAGGAAATTATTCAAGCTATGAATAGGAAAGATAAGAAAATGAATAATACAATTTTGATAAATGTGAAAAATAACAAATACAAAAAAAAAAAATCTAATTTTGTTTTTTAGTAAAACTTACATTAAGATGTTAAGTTAAACTTGGCCCAAACCCTTTATCAGATGTTTTGTTCATTTTAACAGGTCAAAGACACAGTCGATGAAAACATGTAAACCGCATTTGAAATCTTAATCAACGTATTTAATATGATTTAATACGTTGTTAATTAAATAAAGGCATAGTTCACCCAAAAGTGAAAATTCTGCCATTAATTACTCACTCTTATGTCATGTTGTTTACATTCAGATCAAAGTGTAAAGGATGTGTGTGCGTCCATGTTTACTCGTGTGTGTGTGTGTGTGTGTGTGTGTGTGTGTGTGTGTGTGTGTGTGTGTGTGTTCAGGTGCGTGGCTCTGTCTGACCCGCTGAAGGAGTCGTCTCGGTCACAGGAGTCCTGGAGCTCGTTCCTCACTAAGCTCCGTACGCTGCTGCTCATGTCCTTCACCAAGAACCTGGGCCGCTTTGAGGACGAGATGAGGACGCTTCGAGAGAAACGCACTGAGCCCGGCTGGAGCTTCTGTGACTACTTCATGGTGCAGGTGTCCATCACAGCCCTCAGACATCATATCAACACCAGTCCTGAGTCAAGAAAACTTAACAAACCAGCTCTCCACTGATGTCTGGTTTCTTAGGAGAGGACCATATTTCAGAGCAAAAAAATCATAATATTCAGAATATCTGTTCTTAGCAATACATATTGCTAATCAAAAATGTATTTTTTAATATATTTACGGTAGGAAGTTTACAAAATATCTTCATGGAACATGATCTTTACCTGATAAAATAAAAATGTATCGTTTTAACCCATACAGTGTTGGCTATTGCTACAAATATACCTGTGCTGCTGATGACTGCTTGTTTGATCTGTGTGTGTGTTTGTGTGTGTGTGTTTGTGTGTGTGTGTTTGTGTGTGTGTGTGTGTGTGTGTGTTTGTGTTTGTGTGTGTGTGTGTGTGTGTGTGTTCAGGAGGAGCTGGCGTTTGTGTTCGAGATGCTGCAGCAGTTTGAGGACGCTCTGGTTCAGTATGATGAACTAGACGCTCTTTTCACGCAGTATGTGCTCAACTTCGGCGCTGGAGGTAAACCATCTTCTTTGCATCAATGTCTTGTGTTACACAGTAAAAATGTAAAAATATGTTAATATTTCTAAAAATATATTTTATATGCATGTATAACAGGCGATATGAAAAACCTGCTGTAATCTGAGGATATTCAGTGTGGGTTGTGTTTCAGAAATAGATTATGTTGAGATGTGATAGTAGTGGTCAGCCTCGATAACAGCAGTAAGTGTTTATATCAACATGAATGGTTTTTTATTATTATTTTAATTCTTTTTTACAATTTTATTATATTTTATAAAGTTTAAAATTCAAAATTACATTTAAAATTATAAAATATAATACATCCATTTCATATCTATAAAAGAATACAAGTTTTTAAAATATTTTTAATATATTAGTATGTAAAATATATATTTTCTTATATTTATACTAAATAAATATTTATTAAAAAATTTATATATATATATATATAATTTTGCATGATTATATTCATATAATAAACTTTAAAAAAAAAAATATATATATATATATATGTATATATATATTATTTATTTATTTATTTATTTAATAAGTATGATTAAAATATGATTCTATGCATTATTTAAAATACAGCTAAAATGATAAAAATACGATAATTTTACTTGTTAATAGGAAATGATTGTAATAGCGTGAACCCATGAGATGCTGGCAGTATCTGATGGGGTGTGCTTCTGTGTTTCGGGTGTTCAGACGGAGCTAACTGGCTGAGCTCGTTCTGTCAGCCGGTGCGGAGCTGGAACGGGCTGCTGCTGCGGAGGCCTATCGACATGGAGAAGCGCGATCTGATCCAGAAAGGAGAGGCCAGTCTGCTGGACCTGCGCTGCTACCTGTTCTCCCGCCAGTGCACCCTGCTCATCTTCCTGCAGAGACCCTGGGAGGTGACCGCCCGAGCCCTCGAGCTGCTGCACAACTGTGTCCAGGAGCTAAGGCTGCTCGAGGTGTGTTTTCAACCATTTTTTACAACACTTTTCTTGTTTTAGCCATTCTTGGGGCTTCTTTCAGGTGTGTTTCGGAATATGTCTGGGGCGCTTTCAGTATGTTTCAGACATTTCTGAGACATTTTTCAGCCCTGTTCAAGTATTTAAGGTGTGTTTGAGGCGTTTCATCCAATTTTAGGATGTGTTTTAGGACTTGTTTTTGGGGCTTTTTAGGTATTATTCAGGTGTATTTCAGCCTTGTTTCAGACATGCTTGTGTTAGACATGTTAGGGGTGTGTTTCAGCCAGCTCTGTGTGTGTGTGCTGCAGGTGTCTGTGGTCAGCGGTGCTCTGGACTGCTGGGTGTTTCTTAGCTGTCTGGAGGTCCTGCACCGGATCGAGGGCTGCTGTGACCGCGCTCAGCTGGAGGCTAACTCCTCTCACACCGTGGGCCTGTGGACCTACGCCACTGAGAAGGTACAGATCAGACATGGCTAACGCCCTCAAACACGCAGTGGCCCGTTTGGGCTGGTTTCTTCATTGATGTGTGATGATGTGTGCAGCTGAGGTCTCTGGGTGATCTGTGCGGTCTGGTGTCTGAAAATGGCCCGAACTCTGAGGACCTGAACAAAACCGTAGACCTGCTGGCTGGTCTGGGAGCAGAGAGACCCGAAACGGGTAATTATGATAAAAAAATCCTTTTACATTATGCTTATTGTATGTGGTGTTTGATAATACTCAAAGTTATCTGTTAACTGTTATACACACACATATATGTACTTACAAGAAGTCTGTCTATATATATATATCTCAAAAATAGGGTCAAAATTTTGTAAAATTCTGTGTGAATATGTGTTTAACTGTAATTTCTTTGTGTGAAGCGCAGCTGAATTTTTCCAGTCGTCTTTCAAACGCATTAAATCATAACCGCTCCCAACACTTGACTGCGGTGTATATTTGAATAAATGGCATCAGTAATGATGGGATTGAGCAGTTCTCAGATGTGTGTTTGAGTTAAAGTGTGTGTGTGATGTGTGTGTCGCAGCGAACAGTCCTCAGAGTCCGTATAAGAAGCTGAAGGAGGCCTTATCGTCTGTGGAGGCCTTCGAGAAACACTATCTGGTGAGCGTTCTCTCTGTAGTCTGTGAGTGTTTATTTTAGCGCTGCTGTGATTACTGGGTTTATTTTTGCTCATGGTGTGTGTGTCTGATCAGGAGCTGTCTCACGCTGCGATGGAGATGTACAGAGCCATCGGCCGGCTGCGGTCAGCTCGACTCGTGGGCAAGAGTCTGGCTGAGTTCTACATGTGAGAGCTCAATACATTTCTTTTTTCTCTTCTTTACTTAATATCCGAATGATCTTTGGCATCAAAGAAAAATTGGGTTGTGTGTGTGTGTGTGTGTGTGTGTGTGCAGGAGAAAGGGTGACCCTCAGAGTGCTGAGAACTTCCTGCTGGATTCTCTGAAGTCGTACGTGTCTGAGAGCTGGAGTCTGCCGCTCACGCACACACGCAAGCAGATCGCAGAGTGTCAGAAACAGCTGCAGAAGATGGACGAGTATCCTTCATGATGAAACACACACACACACCCCCCGGGACACGAGAGGAGGAGAAAAACACCTGAGATTGTGAAATAAAAATATTTGTTTATTTACTGTAGCTTTATATTTGCAACACTTTATTATATTTTTATAATTTCTTTATATTTAATATTTACTAAATATGTAGAATATGAAGAATGAGTATATTAAAACTTTATATATATTAAAAAATGTCCAAATATAAATATTATAATAGAAAATATTTTAATTGTTTTTTAATAATACATTTAACAAATACAAAAAATATATATAACTTTTTAATATAATATATATATTTTTTTTGTATTTAATATTCAGATAATATTTTTGGTACTAGCAAGTGCAGGACAAGTGCATTTTTGTAAGTGAGGTTTGCAAAATAATATAAACTGACATGTTATACCCAAAAATACTTCATGCAGTGGACTAGCAGCAACAATCATTCGGACACTTAGACTTGAGCAGGAAAAGTAGCTTTAATAGCCAATGTGATGTTTTTCCACCTCTGATGCAGTTCTCATTACGGTACTATTTTCTAAAAAATGAAAATTGAAGGTATCTGAATAAATTTTGATTAGATATATATTTAATGTTTTTAATATTTATAAAAAAAAAATAAATAAACACACACAAAAAATAAATAAATATATATAATTCAGAATTTTTGTAATTATCTTTTTTTATTTATTAACATTTTTAAATTGAATTTATGTTGTGGATGAATGTTGGTCATGAGCTGTGACCCGGGGTGTGTGGTGTATTCTTTGACGGTGTCTGTAGATACCTGCAGACGAGTGCTCTGCTCGCCAGCGACACCAACCTGAGCGATGAAGAGCGGAGACACTTCTGCCACGAGATCCTGACCTTTGCCAGCCAGACTGCTGAGGGCAAAGGTCAACAGAAAGGTCAGTTTTGTGTTCTGAATGTGTACACTACAGCGGTCACAGATAATCCTGAACACACTTTATAGATTAAGTAATAATTGTAATGCAATTAAATATATAAAAAAATATTCTAACACAAAGATTAACTGTATTCTGAGTGCATTAATCACAGTTTCCATCTGAACCATCTGTTCTTGAACAATAGTGACTGAGTCATAAGAACTGCTTTGTTGTAAGCGTCCTGATAGTTTGAGTGTCAGATATTTTGAGGCTGTGTGTATTAAGTGTGTGTTTGTGGCTCTGACAGATGGCCGTGTGGCTCTGAGCATGAGCTCCTTCACTCGTCTGCAGGAGCTGTGTTTCCGTCCGTCCTCAGCGCTGGTGCATGTGAGCGCCGCCCTGCAGCTGGAGCTGCGTCTTTGCAGTCTGATGCCAGTTCCTGTGACGCTGGAGCAGATCTCAGCCAGCATACACTTCACAGAGGAGCAGCCGGGCTCCACGGCTCAGAAGAGGGCCGCTCAGAACCCCGACGGAACCGTGACCTTCCCTGCGGCCAGCCCAGCGTCTGCGACTGCGCTGGAGCTCTGCGAGATCCTGGAGCACAGTCCGTCTGAGAGCGCTCTGAGCTCGGCCGGCGTGGCCTGTAGGAACATGCACCTGCTGCTGCGCCGGAACGACAGCACCACCTCGCTGGACACACCAAACACCGCGCTGACCACTCTCGCTCCGGAGGACACCACGCTAATGCTCAGGGCAAGGGATGTCACACTGTTGCCTGGCAACAACAGCATCATCTTCACTGCACCTGTGAGAAAAGTTCATCAGATTAGAGTAGAGATTCCCAAACATGTGACCACTGACCAAATTTGTAAAAAAAAAAAAAGGGTTAATGGTCAACTTTTAAATATTAAATTGAAATGTCAGGGAAGACTTCATGTAAATGTTTTAGGTCAGAGGGGTTCATCTGACTTTGGGAATCTCAGGCTTACAGGGTAAAATATTTAATAACACATGTACATGTGATTTCATCCATATTTGTAAGATGAGTGTATGTGTGGTTTTGTCAGAGTCAGAAGCCGGGTGTGTATACTCTCCGCCAGCTGTGTGCGACACTGGGCCGAGTGCAGTTCGTTCTGCCACATCTTTACCCTGTGGTTCAGTATGAGGTGTACTCTCAGGAGCCTCAGCTCAGCATCCAGCCGCTCACAGGTCAGTGAGAGGGTGAGAAGGGTGTGTGAGAGGATGTGAGAATGTGGGTGAGAGGGCAAGGCTGTGTCTGAGAGAATGGGTGTGAGTCTGAGAGTGTGGGTGAGAGGGCGAGTCTGTGTCTGGGGGTGAGTGAGAGGGTGAATCTGAGAGGGTGACTGTAAGGGTGAGAGGGTGACTCTGAGGGTGAGAGGGTAACTCTGTAAGGGTGAGAGGGTGAATCTGAGAGGCTGACTCTGTAAGGGTGAGAGGGTGAATCTGAGGGGGAGAGGGTGAATCTGAGAGGCTGACTCTGTAAGGGTGAGAGGGTGAATCGGTGAGGGTGAATCTGAGTGTGAGAGGGTGAATCGGAGAGGGTGACTCTAAGGGTGAGAGGGTGAATCTGAGGGTGAGAGGGTGAATCTGAGTGTGAGAGGGTGAATCGGAGAGGGTGAATCTGAGGGTGAGAGGGTGAATCTGAGGGTGAATCGGAGAGGGTGAATCTGTAAGGGTGGGTGAGAGGGTGAATCTGAGGGTGAGAGGGTGAATCGGAGAGGGTGACTCTAAGGGTGAGAGGGTGAATCTGAGGGTGAGAGGGTGAATTGGAGAGGGTGACTAAGGGTGAGGGTGAATCTGAGGGTGAGAGGGTGAATCTGAGAGGGTGAATCTGAGGGTGAGAGGGTGAATCGGAGAGGGTGACTGTAAGGGTGAGAGGGTGAATCTGAGGGTGAGAGAGTGAATCTGAGAGGCTGACTCTGAGGGTGACTGAATCTGAGAGGGTGAATCGGAGAGGGTGACTCTGAGAGGGTGAGTCAGAGTGTGGGTGAGAAAGCGAGTCTGTGTCTGAGAGAGTCTGCAAGGGTGAATCTGAGAGAGAGAGAGTGTGTGTGTGTGTGAGTGTGTGAGTGTGCCAGACTCACCTGATGTGTGTGTCGTTGTCTCAGAGCACCTGTTGGCTGGTCTGCCGCAGCAGGTGAAGTTCACTATCCTGACGGGTCACTATGCGGTGAAGAAGGGTGATGCTCTTCAGCTCAGTAACACTGACTCCATGCCTGTGCTGCACTCGTCCACATGCAGCGCCCGCATCCTCAGCAGCAGCGCAGGTAACACAGATTACACAACAAATAACCAGGAAGTCCTTCGAAATATTAAAAAAAATGATAAAAATGCATTTATTCAATGACCTCATGTCAGCTGGTAACTGATGTGTTGTTGATCAGAGCTGGTGGCTGAGAGCGCTCTGTCCATCCAGTCGTCCGAGAAGGTGACGAGCATCTCTCTTCCTGTGACGCCGCCGTACCACACGCTGGAGTTCCTGCTGGACGTTCTGTGTCATATCCCATCATCCCCTGTGCGGATGGAGAGCGAGCGCCTCACTAACGGACAGATCAGTCATCGATCCCGCAGCCGAACGCGCTTCAACAGCAGCATGACCGTCATCGACCAGAAGGTCTGATACACTGCACAAACCCCCTGATGACTGCTGGGTGTGTGTCTATCATCAGTGTGTGGCTAAAACATCAGTGTGTGTGTGTTTCAGGTGTCTGTCGACTGCCCCTGGTCCATTTACTCCACACTGGTCTCTCTGACCTTCCACGTGCCCTTTAAAGTCAAACACTCACTGCTGTCTGCTGGACGGAGGTACTGACCCCTCATGACCTCTCACGCTCTTACACTGTAGTAACAGATGGTTTGATGCGTTTCCTGTGTGCTGTTATCCCAACAGGAAGTTCATCCAGGTTTGTCTGCAGAATGTATCGGACACTAACTTTCGTCTGACCAATCAGACGCTGACTGAGAATCAACACACACCGTCACTGGAGCTGCTCTCTCTCAACACTAAAACACACAGCGTGAGTCTCTCACACAAGCACAATATGTATATATTTTTTGCTATATGTATAAAAGTTTCGTAAAGTTCTGTCCAAATGAAGGCAAAATGTGTGAAATAAGTGTTCAGTATGTTGATGTGTGCAGCTGGTGTACGGGCAGCAGTGTGTGTTCAGTGTGTGGGAGCTGTGCTGGAGCGGTGTGTCTCCTGTCTCTCTACACTGTGTGTTCTCTGCTGTGTTCGCTCCTGAAGATGCTCCAGACTCGGCGCTCAAACCCTACAGATACGACTTCAGTCTGGAGCGGCTCTCGGTGAGCGCGCTGAGTTTAAGAAGCATTTCTGTATTTATTTCATTTGACATCATTACATACATGTGTTTTAAACACCACGTGTCCCTGTGTGTGTCAGACTCTGTTGAGTGTGCAGGCAGAGATCCGGCCGGTGGAGGGGCAGCAGTACTGTCGCACCGGGGCCCTCTGCAGGCTGGAGGTGTCTCTGACGCGTCTCTCTGAACCCAGCGACTCAGACGAGGAGTACAGCGACAGCGACGGCCTGCGCACCAGCAGACTGCTGTACGAGGGTACGGCGCTCCGCTTCATCAGTCCAGCTCTGTTCAGTTTAAATCCAGTCTGTTTACTGTGTGATGTGAAGCGGTTATTAACCGAGCTGTGTCTGCAGTGATGGACAACAACAGTAACTGGGCGGTGTGTGGGAAGAGTTCAGGGGTCGTTTCCATGCCGGTGGCTGCTATGGCGACACACAAGGTTCACATGGAGGTCATGCCGCTGTTCGCGGGTCACCTGCCGTTTCCCAGCATACGTGTGTTTAAATACCTGCCTCACCACAGCAGCCCGGTCATCCCGCCGGACACAGGTCAGACCCATGATGCTTCACTTTCATCAAATGAATCCAGACATCCTTTGCTCACTGGTAGAGAAGATGTGAGTATGATGATAACGTGGTGCTTGGTGACTCTCTGTGCTCCGCAGACTCGTGTCTGGAGAACGACTCTCTGTCTCTGCTGGACAAGGCTCTGGAGGAGCAGGCGGAGACGGCCAGTCTGCGCAGCCGAGGCAGTGTCCAGTCTCTGGGCAGCGGGGAGTCTGCGCAGCCGAGGGGTCCGATGCCCAAGCGCCAGGCCTTCGGTCCGGGTCAGGTGTTCAACAGCACCCAGGGTCAGCAGGTGCTAGTGCTGCCCTCCGCTGACCACCACCTGATGGAGGTCAACGTCACATGACCCGCCGGGGTCACGAACGGACTCCAGACTCACCTCCGTCACACGCTTCACGAGACACGCTGGACCTGCTGTCTCTCAGACATCCCATAATGCCTTGCAGCCCCTCCTCTGTGTGCTCAGGTGTGTGTGAGAGAGAGAGAGACTCCTGCTGTACATAATAGATGAGATATAAGAGAATCTTCTGAACCAAATACACTCACTCATGATCACTCGGGATTCTGGGATCTGCAGATTTAATTTTCTATTGGTTTTCGGAACTCAAGGTTTCCAAGGAAACGCCAGCGCTTCATTGACTCAGACACACCCCTTCCTGCTGATGTCCCGCCCATGACGACCATCCTGAGTAATGGTTTATGGTTAATGCGTATGAAGAACAGTCATATTTCACTCCATTTTAAACATGAAAAAAGTCATTTGTGCTCTCATCAGTGGATGATCAAACTCTAGAATCTGTTCATGCAAAAAAACCTTAAATGCATCTAATAAATAATTTAGAGATTTTTTTGCATATTTGCATAAAATAAATATAAATAAAAGGAAATATATGATTAAATTTGCATACATTTTATTGGACTGGTACTATTAGTCATACACACACACATATATATGCTTATAAAATGTATGCATTTGGATATGAATTATTTTTTGGATACATTGAAGACACTGTGTGTGTAAATATAGAAATATGCACACACACACACAGAAAATGTATTTATATATTATTTACATTGTATTATTAATTATACACACACACACACATATTATTGCATTAATTTCGATTATTGGCACCTTTTTAATGGTCATAAAAACGTGCTTCATATGTTCTGTTGGTTTTGGGGTGAAATATGATGTTTTTGTGTTTGGATGTGTGTAAATATGACAGGAAGTGTCAGGACAGACTGGTGTCCAGTAGCGAGCATCTGGTGACAGACAGCAGGAAGTGATGCGTTTCTCCAGCAGGAAGTGGTTTGATGTGAGTGTGGTGCGTCTCGTGTGTCAATCCTGAGAAACAGAGCAGCTGATGAAGGAACGTCACGTCTCACTCATCTCCTCGTCAGGTCATCTGCTCACTATTTATTTCCTGGATCATGGCTTTGCTCCGCTTCGGTTCGTGATTCTTCAGACGTTATGAACACAAGCTGTTTGTAAATTGTCAATCAAACATCACAGATTGTATTTAGATTATTTAAATGAGAAGAATATGTACGCATTATACAACTGAAAATATACATATGTTTTAAAATGGTTTGTCGTCTTGTTTTTCTATTAAAGTCATGCTCATTTTTTTTTTGGTAGAGAATATTTCTACATGAACATTCTTGCATTTATATTCTGTCTAGTAGCCCATCTTCAGTCCTGCTTTTGGTTAAACCATTTTTCTGGAAAAAAACTTGTTTTTTAAGACACAAGCTGACTATTTTATTTTGAAATTCTTAGTTTATATTTTGCAAACATTTTTGTATAAATGACAAAGTACAACCGTTCTTATCACAATTTATTCAAGTGTGTAAAGACCAGCGAGACGTCAAGAACAATATATAAATAAAACTAGACTAAATAATTGGCAAAATGTGTAAAAACAGCTCCTCGGTTCATCTTGAAAGATTCAACGCCGTCATCTTCTTCGAGACGCGACAGATCTTTGGCACCAGGTTCCACTTCCCACTGGACGGAGAAAACTTCCTGTCAGCTGACTTCCTCTGTAACCTGATGAAACGCGACAAATCAAACAAAAACTTTGAGACTTCATGGTGTTTTTCCATCCACTGCAGCTCAGGTTTATAAACATTACTTTTTTTCTCAAAGATCGTCCTGTTATTGCTTTGAAGCAGCGTTCATTATAATATTAGGCTCTTGTGACTTCAGGAGAGAGGACAGAAACTGAAATGATGCAACACTGATCATATTAAACTACAAAATCTCCAATTAGTCTCGAGTCCAATTTTTCTTTTGTGTAATAACTAAACTAAACCAGCCATTCATATGTGAGGCTATTTTATTGTGTCTAATAGAAGACGTATCTGCAGTGGGTTTGTAAAGCTGGTTTAGTTGTATAGACACACTTCTGACCAGCAGGTGTCTCCACTGACAGGTGTGACGCTGACCGAAGATGTGATGCACTGAATCATTTCAGCAGATTCACTCACATGAGTTTCTTGCGCTCCAAAGCTTTTCTGGTGGCAGCAGAGAGAGAACCCTTCACGTTATTATCCTGAAACACAGAGCAAACTCTTCAAATCCTGACACATCTACAGCCTCACACCACACACAAATAACAACAAACATATCCTAATCACCAAACACAAAAACATCTGCCTCAAAAAAAAAAGATTTAATCACAATAAAATGTCTAATCAAAAAAGGAATCATTATTAACCACCCCAAAAAATACAAAAAAAAAAAAATTTTCTAACCCCCTCAAAATAAAAATAAAATATTTAACCATTATTAATACAATTAATAATAAAAACTACAGATCACAGTATAAAAATAAAAAACCCACCCAAAAAGGGAAAAATGTGACCCTGGAGCACAAACCCATCTGAGCGCTGGATAAATCATCTTTCCACATTGAAAGTAAATATTGAGAAAACCTCTTTTAAAGTTGTTCAAATGAAGTTCTTATCAATGCATATTATGGATCAGTACGTTTTGATATATCTTCACTGAACATGATCTTTACTTAATATCCTAATGAAAAAAAAACGAGTGTTTTTTGACCCAAACCATGCAGCTCCAGAGACACAGAGAATAACACGAACCCTGCTGGCGCGGGTCAGCCGGCGCTCTCTGCTCAGCTCGCGGTCGCAGCGGATCATCTCCATCCGATCGGAGCAGCTGGAGCTGAAGAAGATGTGGTGGAGATCCCAGCGTGCCGCTCGCAGCTGACCGGCACACACACAGACACATCAGCATCACGTACAGTCACATGATGAAGAGTCACATGATGAAGAGCACTGCTGACCTGTAGAGTGACCCGCTCCTGAAGCATGAGCTCGTGTCTGCTGCTGACCGCCTGACACTGGAACGACTGCAGGAACACGCTGGAGTCCTGAAACACAGCCATACGTAAATCACCTCTCCACTGACGTCTGGTTTGTTATCAGAAATAAATCTAAATATTGAGAAAATCATCTCAAAATAAGCGATTTTAATCAATGATTATATTTTCTCTTTTTAAACTGAATTGGTGTTTTAGTCATTTTGAAAATAGACAACAACACACTGTACGAGTCAAAATTATACTTCTTCTGTTATGCCAAAAATCATTAGGATATTAAGATCAGAATCAGTGAAGATATTTTCTACATATATATATATATATATATCTCTCAAATATTTATTGTCCAGGGTCACACACAGCCTGCACTGATTGGATAGTTCAGCTGAATGTGAAGAGGAAGCAGCGGACTCAGCTGTTCCTGATGTGTATTTTCCAGTAAGAGGTGATCCAGTGTTCTCACCGTGACCGTCCTGACGAGACGTGACACACGCTCAGTGCGCAGGAGACGACGGGTCAGAAAACCCCTGACCACAGCGGTCAGCAGAGAGGCACACGACTGAGGAGAGACACACACAAACACTCGTGAGACACACTGATTTCACATCTGTGTGTGTGTGTGTGTGTGTG
>JAUMHI010000052.1:17607427-17623207 GCA_032359435.1 Enteromius unitaeniatus | reverse complement strand
TATAAAATAAATATAAAATCTGAAATTTTCATGGGAAAATTATATATATATATATATATATATATATATATATATATATATAAAATAAATATAAAATCTGAAATTTTCATGGGAAAATTATATATATATCTATATAATTTTGCCATGAAAATTTCAGATTTTATATTTAAAAAACATTATCCTCAAAGAAAAATTAAGTTAAAACGTGAGGTAAAATATGTATCTTCAATGAATATCTACAAAAAATGTATAGTGAATATATCTGAGATGGGCAAAAATGCTGCTGATTCGGAACCAGCCTGAAGCCCAGAATCGCTGTGTCTAGGCTGGAGTCATCTCTTTACCGTAATATCACCATAAAACTGATTTAAACCCAGAACACACGGCAGGAATAAACACAGCAGCGCTAACACACGCTTCAGCAGCTGATGATGATGTCCCTCAATCAAAGCAAACCTGCTGATAGATGCATGAATGCCGCTGAAACTAAACTTCAAGCGTGTGTTAGATATAGATATATATGAGCGGGAAAGCGTCATAAAGCCATCGCCGTTACCGATTCCCGCGCTCTCTCCGTGCCTCGAAAGCTGCCCGGTTTCGCGCGCTCCGAGGTGCCGTGTTGCCATGACGCCCCGGCTCCCGGGGCTCCCGTCAAGCGAATATCAGCGATTGATGAATCAGCATCTCCTCGTTAACGGCGCTGATGCGATCGGAGCGCGGCGCTGGTTTGAAATCGCGCCCTTTCGCGATTCGCGGGAACAAAACCCAACCGTCAACCGTCAGATCAACCGATCAACGACGAATAAAACTAGTTCCGACAAACACACAAAAGCTGACGCGTCGACATAAACATAGTATTTTCAGAAGTACCACAATAACACGGTAAACATAAATATATCAAAATCTCTCTACCTTAGCACTTTTTGTACTTTCCACAGCAAAAGCGGTTTATTGTCTCAAACTATAGTGTGTTCCCTACCAAGGGAATAACAATTCGAAACGAGACAGGTGCTCAAATGATGTTGACAATGGCACAATACCACGGCATTAGTCGAAAGTACTACGGTTTTACCTCCTGATCCCAGAACAGTACAGTTTTATTAAGACAGACTGATTCAGACTAATAACGCACCTCGATCCGGTTCCAGCGCAGACGGTTCCGATGAACCAGCAGGTTCGGTTCCTTACAGATCCGCGCGTTTGTGTTGCTGTGTAACCTCTGGCTGACTAGAGGAGACACACACACACACACACACTCTCTCTCTCTCTCTCTCTCTCTCTCTCACACACACACACACACACACACACACGCTCTAAATATAACGCGAGCTGATTTCTGCAAACGTTTCAAACGGAAAGCGACGCTGAGAGCCGATCAGAACCGGCGAGTGCTCACGGATCGGGGTGTGTGAGTGTGTATCGATGAGCCCTTTGTCTGCTCGCTGTCATCATGGCTCTGTGTGTGTGTGTGTGTGTGTGTGTGAGCGGAATGACCCGATCGTGATGATTCAGCACCGCGAGCCCTTTAAAACGCGAGTCCCGCTTTAACGCGTCACGCCGCCTCGCCGGACAGACGACAAACACACACGAACCAAACACAGATTAACATTAATGTCATATTAACACACCCCTGTTATTACTGCTAAGATACACAACTAGTTCACTATAACAGCGAATAACACACTCATAAGTAATTAAATAGTAAAGCTGAATCCAGAACCGTGGCATAATGTTTAGATGCTGCAAAAACATGTGTGACCCTGGTCATAAATAACACAAGTATAGACAACACTGTATGGGGGGGAACATAAGCATATCCCTTTTTCTTTTAAGAGTAAAATAAACAAATAAAGGCATGTATTTTTGTACATTTGCTACAGCAAATACAACAAAACTTATTTTTAATTTGTAATATGCACTTATAAGAAGTTCGTTTGACGTGTAATAAATAATGCATATTGTTGCGGTGCTGCAAAAACTTAAAAAAGTTTCTCAATTTTTTTGAATAGCCTACTTAATTGCATTTTAAATTAAATATCCAGAGTGATGCACATATGTAATTAATGAATGATTTTAATGAAACGCTATACTTCTGAATGTCATTCTATATTCAACGCCTCATGTGTTGCATGCATTTGTAAATGGTTCGTGTTCTGCACTAAAAAAAGAAACTGACACACACACACACACACACACACACACACACGCAGGGTCGTGCACACTCAGCAAAACAGATCCGAGCGCAACTTCAGCGCGTCTGGAAACGCCGTGAGGAACGACGCACTCACCGACGCGTCAGGAATCGCCGGAGCAGCGGGGGACGGTGCCCGGTGGAACCGAAGAGAGTCCGGCGGGAGTTTGTCGCTGTTGTCGGCGAATTTGTGACCGTGTTGATCCTCTTTCTCTCGCGCTGAAGCCAGACGTCATATGATTTGCTTTGGTCACGTGGTTTCATTCATGAAGGATCTACGCAACGCCAGCGCGACTCTTAAAGCAACACGCGCACGCCGAGCGCTCAGACGTGTAGCGTGCATTTTAATACAAAACACATGAAGCACACATATTACAAGTTTACTAGTGCTAGTTAAATGTGCGTGAGTGTATTTGTTTCTAAAGTAAAGCATGGCTGAGGACCGGCGCTATCGGAAGCTGGAGCCTGCTGTTGCTATGGTTACAAGAGCGCGCGTCTCCATCAAGAAAACTGAAATTGATTTCAGCTTATGGATGTTTTAAAATAACAAATGATCTATAACATTTTTAGAAATACAAAAGTGTATTGATTGCCCAATTCTAATTATTAGGGAATTTTAGATCATGCTACAAGCAAAACATTTTTTTAATAAATAATAATTAATGCACTGGTCAGTTTTGAGATTTTTGGGCTGGTTGGTTTTTCGTAACATGATGTTTCAGACTAATGTAAAGAAAACAAAAATGCACTTTCAAGTGGATATTTTATTGCTTTTTATCCATTTGTGTGGATTTCAATGTCAATCCAAATCTTTGAAGAGTTTTTCCTCCACTTCAGCAGCATTCACATACACCAAACTTAGCAGTTTTATTCTTGTCTGTTGTCTGAAGGATTTTACTGAGGGGTTTGTTCATATTTCATTCACAGCGATTTTTACACTTTAGTCTGAAAAACATGGTGAATATATATATTTTTTGATGAAAAAAGAGAAATCCAAAATCCCTTCAGTAAAAACCTTTATAAAGCTGTAGATTTTGGTGTAGAAAAGTGCTGCTGAAGTGCATGAGAAAACTTTTAAAGATTCATATTGCCATTGAAAAATAAATAAACATAACAAAATCATGTATTTTGGATGTTTTTTTTACACTAGTCTAAAACAGCACTTAATGAAAGGCCAATCAGCCACCAGTGCAAGAAATGTTTTTGTCTGTAGTGTCTTGCCAAAATACATGTTTTTTATTGCACTTTATCTGTAGATTTCATCTGTAGATTTCAATATCAAACCACCTCTTTTCAAAAGTTTATCCATCACTTCAGCAGCACATACACACACACCAACATTTAGTTTTATTCCTGTTTACATTCTAAAGAGTTTTACTGAGGGGTTTGTTTATATTTTATTCATACCAAACATTTTACTCCTGAAAACATGGTGAAAATGTGTACGTTTTCTGTCTTTTGATAGATTTATGGCATGAAAACCTGACTTCATCTAGTCTTCATATTAATATTCCAAGAAATTAATGCAAATTAGTGCATATTTCATGAGATAATGCATCATGCATATTTAAACAACCTTTTAAAAACTTTTAGAAATAAAATAAAATAAATAATATTTTTATAAATATTTTATAAATAATAAAATATATTAAAATATAATTTAATAATAAATCAACTAAGGGGTTTTAGTGATATTTATTTAAAAAATACCCTATTCACCTTCAGTGTAACACATTAACATGAAAAACTTCATCAGAGCAGTGCTTAGAAATTGAAATGTGTACGTTTTATGATCTCAGGTGAAGCTCCATCAGAAGTGCTTCAGTTGTTCACACTTGAGGAAGCTGACGAGATGATTCACTGCGGTTTAGACGAACCGTCAGAACCAGAGCCCATCTTCCTCTTTCTCTCTGCAGCTGCCAGCTGTACAGCAATGATAAAATATCTCTGTTCAAACACACTTCTCTGTTCACACTGCTTCCCAGCAGCTCTTTTCAGAGAATCTCAGTGCTGCGGAAGCTCCGGCACAAATAAAGAGCTGAAATGCATCTCCTGCACGTAAGGTGGTTTTGAGTGAACATCAAGATGGATTTGTGGTATCTAATGGACACTTCCAGACAGCGCTCAGGAAAGACGTCTTAGATGTGTGTTGATTCTGTGCCAGATGTCAATTAGATGAAATCAGCACTAGTATCACAATAGTTTACCCAAAATATGCTGTTTTTAAATCCCTATTTCTTCTGAGCTGCACTTTTGCGCTCGACAAAACTGATGGACTGTCAAGCTAAAAAAGGACAGATAAGCAACATGAAATGAATTCATATGTGAGCCTGGAGCGCTGAAGCAGTCATCAGCAGCGCGGCTGTATTTGTAGAAATAGGCAATAAAACATTGTATGGGATCAAATTTTCTTCTATGACAAAAACCATTAAGATATTAAGTAAAGAGATGTTCATTGAAGACATTTATGTAAATTAAAATTACACTTCTGTTTACTAATATTAATTGCTAAGAACTTCATTTGAGGAACTTTAAACGTGATTTTCTCAATATTCTATATACTCCCTCAGATTCCAGATTTTCAAATATTGTCCGCATCTAACAAACCAGACATCAATGGAAAGATTATATATTCAATTTTCAGATGACGTATAAATCTCAATCTTGACTCAATCTCAACCCTTATGACTGTTTTGTGCTCCAGGGTTGATAATGCTTGCAAAATGGAACGTTCCTTTAACATTTCACATAAGAACAAAAAATTTGAAACGTTTAAAAATCTATGCATTTTGAAAACATTCAAAAATAATGTTTCTGTAACTTAATGGCAGCATTAGGACAACGTTTTGAAAACATGTTTGTTAGCTGGAGTAGTAGGATGTTTGCCTCATGTTTTTTAAACGTTATGGAAATTCAGAGAACATTCAAAAATAATTCCTAAAATGGAATGATTTCTTAAGGTTAAGCTTTTTTAAAAAAATAAATACTTTTTTATTCAAAACACAATAGCACAATATTCTTGTGTTCTTTGGACTTAACTTTATACTAAACGTTCATACGAGCTGTAATTTTCAGCACAACAAAAGCAGACGGGCTGTCAATCTCAAAATAGCCAGAATAGCACCAAGCAAAGTAGTTTTTATTACTCATGATAATTTAGTGTCAGGAACAGACCAGGACGCAAGTCATTATTCTTACTTTCAGATGAGCACTCTTGTTAAATCTACTAAAAACTAATCTGAAGCAGTAAAAACTGTTTGTCAATGAGCAAAAGCTCTTTTGAAGAAACTTGTTTGAGCAACTGGGGAACGGTGAAAGCGGCTGATTGTGTTGGAGGAATAGCATCAGAAAATGATGAACGACGTCCTGCGTGTTTCCAGAGGAATAACAGGAGCGTAAGATTCGTTTGACTTATCAGCGTTTGAGAGCAATGGGCCGACTGAGGAAGAACCTCTGGAATAAAAGGAGGATTATGGAACTCTTTAGTGCCTCCTCAACTTCCAATCAGACACAAATAAACAGCAGCCGTCAGAAACACAAACACAAGAGCAGCGCTGGAACTAATCCTGCTGTCCGTGCCAGAGGACGTGGAGACATCGTCCTGAACACACGGAGGAACAGAAAGCAACTCCGACTCTGAAATGTTGTAAAAATTAAAATTGCCGGTGTTGTAATTGAAGGAAGTTTCAGGAATCCACTCTGGTCAGACTCAGACACTTCAACTTTAATAGACTTTTGACATGATGACAAGAAAATAAAGAGGAAGGATGTTTTTCATAAAGAGCGGAAGGCTTTCATGAGGAAGTCAACTTGAAGATGTCGTCTCATCTTTCTAAATGTTGATGTTTTCATATGGATTTGTGTCATTTGATCATGGCTGCAATACAAAATAAAACCATCAGGATCACAAGCAGGTCTTTCAACCTGCCTTCACAAACACTATCATCTTGGCTAAACTTACCTACGTCAAAGTTCTGTTAATGTTCTGCAAAACTGTAGCACATCTTTCATACAATGCAATTTCATATTTGTATTTGCATGCAATGACACAACTATGATACAGATCATACAAATTTGACATGATTTGTTGTTCAGCAGTTGTGTCTCACCTGAATGACCTTTGACCCGCAGGTCAGAGCGGCTTCAGAAGTGACCCAGGCGCTTCTAAAAGCGGTGTGTGTCTTCAGAGTGACACGCACTCATCTCCATGCCAGCTGAGCAGAGAAACATCTACACAATGCAGCTCTAGAAATAGCCTGAGCCTCCAGCGTTCCTCACATCAGCCGACTGACTCCAGGACTCACAACACTCACACAACTACAGCTGTATGCAAGGAAACATGCGGCTCTGCTCCCCATGAGTTCAGGACATTTGAGTAATTCTCTATTAACGTGATTCCTCTGCACATTTTTAGCAAGAAGCACTTGTGTACCAAATATGCTAAAAAAAAACACTTGCCTTTCCTGAACTCACCACTGATATTAAATTGCTGTGCATGGTTGTCAAGAGCGTTACTAGGGTGTCTCAAGTTGTTGCCAGGGCATTGCTAGGAATTTTGGAGTTGTCAGGATGTTGCTAGGTTGCTTCAAGTTGTCGCCAGGGCATTGCTAGGGTCTTTTAAGTTGTTGCTAGGGTATTGTTAGAGACTTTTGAGTTGTTTCCAGGGCGTTGCTAAGGTGTTTTGAGTTGTTGCCAGGGTGTTGATGGGGACTTTTTGAGTTGTTGCCAGGGCATTGCAAGGGATTTTCGAGGTGTTGCCAGGGCATTGCTAAGGTGTTTTAAGTTGTTGTTAGGTCATCGCTATAGAGCAGTGGTTCCCAACCACGTTCCTGGAGGCCCCCCAACACTGCACATGTTGCATCTCTCCTTTATCTGACCGCCGATTTCAGCTCTTGGGGTCTCTACCAGCAGCTGAATCAGGTGTGCTTGATTAAGGAGACATGGAAAGCATGCAGTGTTGGGGGGCCTCCAAGAACGTGTGTTTGTGTTGGCACCAGGATGTTGCCGTGTTGAATTGTTGCCAGTATATTGCTATAGGGTTGCTAGGGTATCAAAAGTTACTTTTTTTTACCATGCTGTTGCGAAGTCTCTGTTTTTAGCATTTCTAAAACGTATCTGTGGGATTTCTTCTGTTTTATGGGTCAGCAGGGGAACACGGTGCATCTGATAAAGTGCTATGTTTCTGTATATAACTATCAGAACTAGTCCTAGTGATGATTTTCTAGACTCCCTAAAAACTGAAATATTCAATGAATGAATTGCTCTCGCAATCACAAGGAGAAATAGTTTACTGTAAAGCACAAGGAAGAAGCGACTACTGAGAACACTTGTGCAATGCTGGTGGTTTCAGCACTCATCACTTGAAGCGCAGCGTGCCGCCGTGTGTTTGTGCTCCTGTATAGTTGAGTAATGGCTTTCAGAGAAAACCCTTCAGTTAATTTGCTTAAAGAAACATTAATTATTCATAGTTCGCTCCCTCTTTAATTACATGTCTGGAACAAACACAACAATGTTCTCGCTCATCAGGAACACCGTTCATCAATGAAGCCGATGGAAATAAAACCACAAGCATAGGCAAAAACACAGCTTTTCTTTAACTTTAAAGCATTGTTTATGCCATTTTCATATTTCTGCAATAGAAATACACAGAACAGACCAACAGAAAGAAGCTTCACGCCTGATAATCGGCTTACAAAACACTTTGGCTGTTTGACATTTATTATTTTCTCTAGAATTTTAAAAAGAACAAAACAAACATACAAGAGTGTCTAGGTCTGCAGTTCATCCTGATAGAATGTTTCAGAAAGTACTGAACATGTACCATATTCAAATGAAATCAAAATAATTAATCTGAAAAAGGTGCTTACTTCCTTTAACAGCTCAGAGAAGTTGTGATATCCTGTTAAATGAACAAAAACCAACAAGTCAGGAAATTAATATGCAAAACAGTCAGTTTCATCCTGGAACAGAAGGACATAAAAACCTGTCTAGAAGGGTGTTGCTATGGGCTGCTTTGAGTTGGCTGCAAGGAGCTGCTGAACGATTGGGTGTTGTGGGGTTTTGAGCTGTTGCCAAGGGGTTGCAAGAGAGTGTGGTCAGTTGTTGCCAGGGGGTTGCTAGAGGCTTGTTAGGGGTTTTGGGTGTTGCTACAGAGTTTACAGGGCATTGCTAGGGTGTTTTCAGTTGTTGGCAGGGTGTTGCTAAAGGGGTTTTGATTTGTTTAGGGTGCTACTATAGGGTGTGGTGAGTTGCATTAGGGTTTTTGAGTTGTTGTCAGGGTGTGGCCAGTTGTTGCCAGGGCATTGCTGTAGGGTGTGGCCAGTTGTTGCTAGGGGGCTGCTATAGGGTGTGGTCAGTTGTTGCCAGGGTGTTGCTATAGGGTGTGGCGACTTGTTGCCAGGGGGCTGTTATAGGGTGTGGTGAGATGTTAGCAGGGCGTTGCTATAGGGTGTGGTGAGCTGTTGCCAGGGCATTGTTATAGGGTGTGGTGAGCTGTTGCCAGGGCATTGTTATAGGGTGTGATCAGTTGTTGCATGAGCATTGCTGTAGGGTGTGGCCAGGTGGCGGCTATGAGGTGTGATGAGTTGTTGCCAGGGCGTTGCTACAGGGTGTGGCGAGTTGTTGCCAGGGCATTGTTATAGGGTGTGATCAGTTGTTGCCAGGGCATTGTTATAGGGTGTGATCAGTTGTTGCATGAGCATTGCTGTAGGGTGTTGCCAGGGGGCGGCTATGAGGTGTGATGAGTTGTTGCCAGGGTGTTGCTATAGGGTGTGGTGAGTTGTTGCCAGGGCGTTGCTATAGGGTGTGGTCAGTTGTTGCCAGGGGGCTGCTATAGGGTGTGGTGAGTTGTTGCCAGGGCATTGTTATAGGATGTGATCAGTTGTTGCATGAGCATTGCTGTAGGGTGTGGCCAGGGGGCGGCTATGAGGTGTGGTGAGTTGTTTCCAGGGCGTTGCTATAGGTACTACTTATAGTTGGTATAGGTACTGCTTTAGGAACTAGTTCTAAAAAAAAAAAACTGAAAACTGAAAAAACTGAAACTAGTTCAGTTTAATTCTAAAACAAAGAAACCATTTACACAAAAACCTGTTTGGAAACCATTTCCATTATTCCCTTTGAATTGTCATGGACCTTATAGATATGAAGGTGCAAATAACATTAATAACACTCTTTATAACGTTCACCGTGTAATACTGTACCACTGTAACAGGAGGCGCTCTGTTAGCACAAGCACAGACCCATAATGCCTTTCAATGAATGTGCGTGTGTGTGTATGGACGGACAGCAGTTCTTTTATTGTCCTGTGTGTGTTCACTTCTTGATGCCGCTCTTGTTGTTGAACAGGTTGACTCTACTCTTGGTAGCGACTGACGTAGACGAGACGCCCGGTTGCTGCAGCACTTTATCCAGCGTCGTCTTCTTGATGGCGGCGGGTGAGATCTGCTCTTGATCAGCCAGAAACTGCAGCTCTCTGAGGAGGAACACTGGAGGAGTGAGCGACTAACATCAGGGGAAGAAGGGACTGCCTTACTTAGCACTTAGGTGCATATCATTAAATTAAGAGACATATCACTATTTTAAAGTACTTTATGTATTTTGTACTTTGCATGTTAAATTGTTTATCTGACCATAGTTTTTAAATCAAAAGACTTCACCAAAACCTACCAAAATAAACATTATAGGATGAGAGAAATATGTTACTTTTGCACAGAAGAATGTACTTCTCAAATATTATTATTACTACAAATTTGTCATGTTTTTATTTTAACAGTAAACCTCTTCGAAATAAAAGAAACTGTTGAAATTATTTGATCACGTTAAAAGATTAAATTTGATTTACTGCCATTTTAATGCATCTATATTAATAAGAATTAAAATGGAATTTCTGAGAAAAACAAAACACTCCGTAGTGCTCTTTTATTGAAAAAAAAAAAAAAAAGGGTGTGTATATATTTGACATGCCTTTTGATTGTCAAAATTGAATTAAACTATTTAAATGGAATCCAGAAAATAATAATAAAATGGATAAACTGAATTTTTGAAATAAAACTGATTTCATGGGGCTCTAAAATTTGATAAACGGTTGTTAAACTCTACACATTTCATATTTGCAATGCATTCAGAATGCAACTAAAGATTTCGTTTAACCATTAAAATTGAACGAAGAAACAATTTTGAAAAAAATTTAATGGATTTTATAAGGCTCCAGAAATTTAATTGTTGCTAAAATGTGAAAAAAAGTGTGTTAAACTGTGTAAGTTTCATCATTTTAATTCATCAGACATGCTTCTGATTACTAATAAAATTGTTTAATTAACCATTTAACCAGAAACGTGAAAGTGGGGGGAAATGCTATACAGGTAAATTATTTGCAATTGTGTTCTGACAGTAAACAGCATGACAGTAATCGAGTGCTTATTTCCCTCCATATCCCCTCAAAACTCATTAACACACATGCATGATCTGTAGAGCCATCAGCGTTTGGCACGCTTGTGTTAATCAGCCAATCCAAACGATCCCAGCAGCATCGGCTGATGAAGACAGAAGCCTGTATTAAGCGGCTGTGCTCACCTGGTCCGGATGCAGGAGGCCTCCACGGCGTTAATGAGCAGACTCCGGAAGCCTCCGCTCTCCAGAAAGTGCAGGGCGTGGATGGTAGCGCCCCCTGGTGAGCAGACGTTATCCTTCAGCTGACCCGGGTGCTGCTCTGAGTCCAGCAGCATCTTAGCTGCTCCCTAAGACAGAAGACAGACTTTTTGACTTGACTCGTAGCTGAACTGGATATACGGTCTCTGATATACTGTCACACTGCTGTCTGAGGAAGACAAACTAATTAGAATGGAGCGATAATAACAGTGATAGCCATATACTGTAAAACAACAGCACTGGAAAATAAATATTTCACAGGGATATTATTCATGCTTTACACTACAGAAGGGAAATTACAGTACGTCTTTCCTGATTTCTACACTTGAGAGTTTGGACTGCATTTAAACCACTAATAATTCATGCTGCGCTTTAAGCTTTTATTTTGAAGGAGACTCCAGCTTCAGTAAAAACAAAAACACGTCTCGCTACAAATCTAGAGAAATGCTGTAATCATGAAAATAAAGCAGAACTCTTCCCAAACACTTGAGAAAATCCAAGAAGATGAAGTGAAGGAGTGGACTGCATTGATTGATCACGTTCTGATCATCTTTGAAACATGATGAAGAGATCACTTAGAGTCTGTTTCACAGAGAAAGAGCCAAAACATAACGACACAAACACCTTTTAAGATTAAGTTTCAATATATTTGAAAAACTACACTTTTTCCCCAGAAGACCTTTTGTTTCATATCATCACATGACCATAATAATATCCAGACAGTGTTATCATAATACTGATAATATCGTTGTTGTATCTCTAGTGATAAATGGATGTGTGTGTGTGTGTGTGTGTGTGTGAGAGGTGATGTACCAGTAAAGCCTGAGCTCCCAGTCTGACCGCCAGTCGCCGTGGCAACCCCATCTTCACCCCGCCGTCAGCGAGAGCATCCAGAGCCGTGAACGCCTGACAAACACAGTTACACAGCTGTTCAATATCCACTTTCACAAAAAAAAAAAGTTTTTTCATGTTTTTGTCTCTTCTGATCCGCAAGGCTGCATTTATTTTGAATGTAAATCATCTGTGTTCAAGTGTGTTTCTGTGATGTTCAGCATCATTCCTCCAGTCTTCAGTGTCACATGATCTTCAGAAATCATCATAATTCACTGATTCACTGCTCAACACACACTCCTGATTATCATCAGTGCTGAACACAGCTGTGCTGCTCGATATTTTTGGTGATACACTAATGTTTAAATGTTTGGAGTCAGGTTTTTTTAATACTTTATCTCATCAAGGATGGATTAAATTGATCAAGTGACAGTAAAGACATTTATAATGTTACAAAAGATTTATATATCAAATAAATGATTTGTATAAATAAAATGCATCACAGTTACCACAACACTGATAATAATCATGTGACTCTGAAGACTGGAGGAAAGCTGCTGAACATCACAGAAACACACTAACACAGATTCACACAGAATATAAACAATCTGTTTTCTAATATTTTTAATATATTTCTGATCAACTGAACACAGCCAGGTGTTGTCTCACGTAAGCAGGTCCGCTGCCGCTGAGGCCCGTCACGGCGTCAATCAGGTCCTCCTCGACCTCGGTGCAGAAGCCCACGCTGGCCATCAGCTGCTCCAGGAGCTTCCCGTCCTCCAGGTCTGCGTGAGTCCCTGTGGCGTACACCGTCGCTCCCTCACGCACCACCACCGGAGTGTTCGTCATACACCGCATCACTTTAGGAGCGGAGCGGTGCTGGAGCAGCTTCTGCTCGCACACACACACACACACACACACACACACACACACAGAGAGAGAGAGAGAGAGAGAGACTAGTGTGATTATTCAATCAAAACTTTCTTTTTTTTAACAACAAAAAAATACTATGATTAATACAAAAGAATAAAACTCAATGGAGTTTATGAAAGCAGAAAATAAATAAAACCCAATTCAAATAAAAAAATATTTTAAAAATATTTAAACAAATAAAACACTGTACGAGAAATGCTGCCTTTACAACTAGCTGAAATAAACTTTTAAAGTACTAAAATAACCTAAAACAATTTTAATGATAAAAAAAGAGATTGAAAAGGATAGATGCATAAAAAAAGGTTAGAAAGGAAAAATAAAAGTTTAACTTAAAATTAGAAATTAATGTAAACTACAATTAAAGGGAAAACATGACATACAAAAGCTAAAAAGCTATATAAATATATACATAAAATATAAAACAAATTGTAAAATACAAAAACAAACAATACTCTGTATGAAGTGACAGGGTTGAAATTTTAAAAAGACAAATCCATAAAAAAAAAAGTGGTTGAATAAAATAGATTTTTTTTTATGTCTTAGTAACAAAAGTATTAAATTGTTAAAATTGAAAACATGAAATACAAAAATAAATCAAAATATTCTAAGAAACAGGACTTTTGTGCTTTTTTTTTTTTAATAAATGAATCTAAAAACAGCAACAGAAACTGGTTAAACAGCATGTATGCAATAAATGAATGTGATTTGTACGTCCAGAGCGTCCGACGGAGAAAATAACAGAAACAATCAAAACAAAGAGTGTGGAGAACAAAAGCTGAGCGAGCAGCGGTCAATTCACACTAAAATCACAGCGTATAATTATTTCCTTTGGGATTCAGAGCTTCATCCAACAACACAGAGGAAGAAACGCTCACGTGTTTGATAAAAGAGAAAAATACATAACCTGAGGGAGACATAAGCGCCAGCGTAATTAATGAGATGTTATGAGAGTCCATGACGGGTCCGAGCAGAAGAACACTAACACCTTCACTGGAGGAAGAGTTATTACAGACTCATATTTCAGTTCAAATCATCTTCATGCTGGATTAGTTTAATCTTCAGTCTTCTCCAGATGTTCACTGATGGACTGGAGTGCTGTGGATTACTCTGATGTGTTTATCAGACGGCACCCATCTGATCTGATGAAGACACACACTCCTCCTGAGCGCTGATGAGCACATTTACAGCTAATCTGTGTGAACTATTCCTCCAGGTGTGTAGAGAACTAAACCAGTAGTTAATAGCATCATCATCAGTGTATTAGTAATAGAGCTGAGACCTTCTCGATGGAGCTGATGGTGACCCCAGCGGCGCAGGACACGATCAGGTGACGGTCCTCGATATCTGGACCGATCTCGTCCAGAACGAACGGGATGATGTGAGGTTTGACGGCCAGGAACAGAACATCGCTCTTGTGCGTCGCTTCTTTGTTGCTCGTAGTGAAATTGATGCCCATTTTCTGAGAAACCATCAAGGAGGAGAAGGAAGTTGTTACACTGTAAACAGCAGACGGCTCAACACACACACACACACACACACTCACACACACACACACTCTCACACACACTCACACACACACACACACCCGCAGACTGGAGACGGTCGGCAGATCTGTGTCTGGTGAACTCGCTGTGATTCTGTTCGCAGCAATTACACCTGAAAAACAGACCATCATTTTGTGAAAATGATATTAAATGAAGATTTGAAATGAAAATCAATCTGTCCGCTGATGTCTGGTAGGTTAGGATAGGATCATATTTGGCTGAGATACAACTATTTTAAAAAGCTCACCAAGGCTGGGTTTATTTGATCAAAAATACGGTAAAAATTGTGAAATATTATTCTACCGTAAATCAGCAGTGTTCTGTGTTCAAGTGTGTTTCTGTGATGTTCAGCATCATTCCTCCAGTCTTCAGTCTCATGATCTTCAGAAATCATCATCATACACTGATTCACTGCTTGAACACAGCTGGGCTGCTTAATATTTTAATTTTTCAGGATTTACAACTGAATAGAAAATTGCATTTATAACATTATACACATTTTTACCGGCATTTTTGATCAATTCAATGCAGTTCATTTTTACATAAAATCACGGTAATGAAAATGAATTTCTGAAGATCATGTGACACTGAAGACTGGAGGAATGATGCTGAAAATACAGCTGAACATCACAGAAATGAACACAGATTCACACAGAAAACAAATATTTTAAATCATAATAACATTATATAATTTTATAACAGTATTTTTCTAAATAAATGCAGCTTTACTGAGCAGAAAAGACTTCTTTCAAGCATTTGGCCAGTGGTGTGTGTACTGTAAACCCAATCCTGATCAGTCGAGAGACTAAAGTTCATTAGTTAGTAGTGTAAGGTCATCTTGACCCGGTTCTGACCCGCCGCAGTGAAGCCCTTGACCAGGGCATGTGCCAGCTGACCCGCTCCGATGAAGCCCACACTCATCCTGATGATGACCACACACCTGACAACATCAAATCAAACAACAATTCAACAAAAACAACTTTAACTACAGACGCTGTTAAAACAGAATCTGTGTCTTTATGAAGCTGGAGGGAAAATAAAAACAATAAGCCTGCAACATTAAACTGCACTTCAATCAGTTATTAGTTACTTTGTAGCAGCAATCACAATCATATTCATTTCTACACTGCAACATCAACACTGTGTTTAGTTCAATGCTCATCCACTGCGATAATATTACAATCACACGCAATATAACGCTGCAGATATGCTCTTATTGTTAGTGTAAACAGAGTCATGCTGCAGCCTGATACGGCATTATCACGATTGTCTAAATATTTCATCATCTCAGGAAACGGAAGATCTTCTCACCTCCTCCAAGACTCGCGCTGAAGGGGAGATTGTGCTCGGTGTTCTGGATTATCAAGATGAAAAACACTAATTGATGTCAACGTGGCTGCCTTCCCTCCATGTGCGACGAGACGCTGCTGTGAGCGACGCGCGAGCGGACCAATGAGAGACGAGACGCTCTGGCGTCCAACCAATCAGCGCGGCGGATTCGCAACGGAGCGGTCTTATTGCATCAGTTCCCGTAGACTGAATGTGGGTTAGCTGTCTATCTGTGTGTGTGTGTGTGTGTGAGTGTGTGTGTGTGTGTGTGTGTGTGTGTGTGTGTGTGTGTGTGTGTGTGTGTGT
>JAUMHI010000052.1:17574812-17598835 GCA_032359435.1 Enteromius unitaeniatus | reverse complement strand
CAAGGAACCAAAACCCCATCCATGAGAGAATGGAGAAAAAAAACCTTGGGAGAAACCAGGCTTAGTTGGGGCCAGTTTTCCTCTGGCCAAATACCCAGTAATCAAATATTTTATAAGTATTATAAGTATAAGTAATTATAAGTAATCAAAAAGATTTTAAAATCTATACAATGTTTGATAGGGAGCCAGTGCAGTGTTGACAGAACCGGACTAATATGCTCATACTTCCTGGTTCTAGTAAGGACTTTTGCTGCTGCGTTTTGAACCAACTGTAGTCTATTTATCAAGCGTGCAGAACAACCACCCAATAAAGCATTACAATAGTCTAGCCTCAAGGTCATAAACACAAGAATGACCATTTCTGCATTTGAGGTTGAGAGCATAGGTTGAAATTTAGGTATGTTTTTGAGATGGAAAAATACAGTTTTACAGATGCTAGAAAAATGGCTTTTAAATGAAAGATTGCTATTAAACCTAGTGCACCTAGTTGCACCTTTTCAGTCGAATCACTTCGACGTTACATATGGGAACTCGCCAGAGAGACCTATCTGCTTTGAGCCTTTACTAAAGGCCAATGAATATTGGTGTGCACTGATTGCGCTCAGGTGCACCTCATCACTGCGTGAGTATAAGAGGGCACGCGCACAGTGCACATGCAGCTTTTCATTGTTTTGGAGCTGGAGATCCCCGGGCTTTCGTTTGTGAAGAAGGTGAAGGAGATCGTTGGAGAATGTCCCGCAAGACCTGCTCTCTCGTCTGACAGCGTTTCTGGGCGGCTGTCAGCGGATCCTCTGAGCTGGTGGCCTTTTTCAAGGCCGGCTGTGCCAGTCTTCGATATATCCATTGAGCATAGGCCCAGAGTGCACTGAGTTGTCGCGTTTGGGTCTTCCTTGGGTGACCAGGAAAAAGAGCAATTTTCCTATGGTTGGTGACGCATTCTGTAACGGGATGTCGATCCGGCCGTGTGTTTCTGGGTGTGGACGTTTCCTCACCTCATCGAATGGTCACGAGCGTTGTCTGTCGTGTCTGGGCCAACGAAAGTCATAATGCGTGCCCTTGGTCAGGTGATGTCCACTGTGGTGGTCCAGGAACGCCATCTCTGGCTAAACCTGGCGCAGGTGCCGGACGCCTACATTTGTATTTGTGGGCATCGTGGAGGCGGTTTCAATATGAAGATGTCAGTCTGTCCCTCTCACATTCTTTCCTCTCATTTCATTGGAGGAAGAAAGCATAACTTTGCAAGTTTGAGCTATCACTGCTGAGTGATGTGCATAAGACGGGGCTTGCTATGAGTGCTATGAGAACAGCTCGCTCTGATGCATTTGCGGCTCCGCCCCCCTCTGTCTGCTCCATCTTCAGTGCTTTGATCTGCCTGTGATGTTGCACACATTGATCATCAGTACCCCTCTTCTTAAATGGTTTTTGATCTAAAGGCAGATTAAAAGGAACCCTGTCCTTAATATTTTTCTGCCTCAGCTCCAGCAGCCGTAGCAGAGCCATTAGAAGTTGCTTGAGGTCTGCTGGGAGACGTTTCCCGTTCCTGAAGAGACCGGGACCCCGGCCCAAGACCCGCTGCCTACAGCGCCGTCCTCATTTAAAGCTTAAAAAGAGGGCAGGGCAAAGTATTGCCACAGCTGGACCATGCTGCAAGCTGCTCCGTTTCTGTCCTCTACCTCGCAACACTCCGGGTATGTCACCCGGGGGAGACTGGCTGTTCTCACTAGGCCTGAAAGATGCATGCTTCCATGTACAAATAGCCCCTCATCACAGGCCATTCTTGAGATTCGCCTTCGAGGGGACAGCATATCAATACACGGTCCTGCTCTTTGGTCTCTACCTGGCACCATGTACGTTTACAAAATGCATGGACGCAGAGCTTTCCCCTCTAAGACAGATGGAAATCTGCATCCTGAATTATCTCGATGACTGGCTCGTTCTAGCCAGATCACAAAAGGAAGCGGAGAGGCACAGAGTATTTCTCCTCTGCCATTTAGACCATCTCGGGCTCAGATTGAACTTCACCTGCTGCTGCCCAACCAATAGATAACGTCCCTGAGCACTGTAATAAACTCAGTGCACATGGGAGCATTGATCTTGCCAGAGTGCGCCATGGCCATAGCGCATTGCACTGCCTCCTTCAAGATCGCAGTGCTTCATCCCCTGAAAGCCTTTCAGATTATGATGGGTCTGATGGCTGCAGCCATCAGTGCTACGGCTCAGCCTTATCAGGGCAGAAGGTCACAAAGTCCTCATGGTCTCTCCTGGAACCAGCCGTGGATTGCAGACCTGCACACGATGCTGATGGCAGCCCTTTGGCCCATTTCCCTGAGACAGGACCTCCTCTCTCAGGCAGAGGGCTAAATCTTCACCCACAGTCCAGAAAGCGCTGACACTAAAGACTGTTCTGCTGTTGGCATTGGCATCAGTTAAGCGAATAGGCGACCTGCAAGCGCTGTCTGTGAGCTCCGCCTGCCTGGAATTCGTGCCGTGTAGGTGGTACTTCTTTCAGCGCAACCCCTTAATGAGGGCCATGACTTTAACCCCCTCTGCCCCATCAGGGCATTGCGACCTACACTGAGCAGTCGGCCACCTTTAGACGGTCTGACCAGGTGTTTATCTACTTTGGCGTCCACTCTAAAGGGCTACCAGTCTCAAAGCAAAGGCTTTCTAAGTGGGTTGTGGACGCTATTTTGCTTGCTTACTCTTCACTGGGCCAGGACTGCCCCATAGGAGTAAAAGCCCATTCAACTAGGGGAATTCCCTCATCATGGGCGTGGTCTAGCGGTATCTCCCTGTCAGAGATTTGTGAGATGGCCGGCTGGTCCTTGCCATCCACATTTGCCAGGTTTTACAATCTGGATGTTCCAGCTTTACATTTCAGAGTCCTCTCTGCCTAAAGGGTTAAATTATTAGTTTGTTGGGTTTGGCCATTGCATGCCCAAACCGCAAACTCAGGCTCTCTAGTCTTTAAAGTATAAACTTGATAGCTTGCCGTGTTTGGCCACCAAACGCTCAAACCGTGAGCTTAGGCTCAAGACCCTTTATATGTAAAACTCGCTGTGTTTTGCCATCACACGGCCAAACCACAAGCTCAGGCTCACACGCCTCTAAGTATAAGGACGATATCATTACATTGTGTGGCATTGTTTCTCTGCATGCTTATGTGACTGCACACCCTGGCTTTCACCTGGGCTCGCTGTCATACAGTGATTGGGGATTGAAGCGGGATTGAACTGAGTTTCCATAGGGTCTTAGCAGACGCAGTATGAGTGAATTGTCGACAGGGAACAAATAGGTTACTTCCTTAACCCAGGTTCCCTGTGACACAGAAACGAGTACTGCGTTTTATGCTGCACTGTAAGTGTCTGTCGCTTCAGTTGAAGTAACCTGAATCCTGTGGTGAAGCGGCCGCTATATATAGATGGCCCTGCCCACTCAGGCAAATTTTCGGCAGGAGCTATTGGTTGGCGCAGCACGGTGACCAACCGATTGGTTTATCCAGATAGCACTGCACTAACCAATGGCCGTGCAGTTTTCACTGCGTGATTGAAAAAAGGCTTCAGTTAGGAAGAAAAAGGAGTTTTTCCCATAGCGTCTTAGCAGACACAGTACTCCTGTGTCTCAGGGAACCTGGGTTACGGAAGTAACCTATACGTTCTATTTTATCTCTAATAGTATTCTTGGAAGTAACATATTGCATAAAGTTGTGATCTTGTGGAAAGTCAGTACCTGTTGATGCTTTGTTTTTGTTAAATTAGTCACTGTATTGAATAGATACAGAGGGTTATGTTAATTTTCTTCTAATAGAGACGAAAGATAATCATATCTAGCCCTTTTTACTGTAAGTTAGCATATTTTCCCGCCAAGCTAAACAAAACACTTCTAGCTTTGTTTTCCTCCAGCTATGCTACATTTTCTGGGCTGCTCTCTTTACTGCAAGCGTGCTCTGTGTACCACAAAGTCAAACTGTTTTCTTTTATCTTTCTTAAGCGCAAAGGAGCAACTGTATCTAAAGGGCTAGAAAAGAGAGAACGTATGGTTTCTGTTGCATCATCAAGTTTTTCTACACTATTGGATGTGCTAAGGAATTGAGATAAATCAGGAAGATTACTTACAAAGCCATCTTTTGTGGTAGAGATGATGGTTCTACCATACTTGTAACAAGGTTCAGAATTTACAGGTTTATCTATATGGAGTTTACACAAGATAATGATCTGAGATATCATCACTTTGCTGCATTATCACCATGAAATCTGACACTTAGTTATGATAAAGCTGTAAACATGATCAGTACACGATGCTAGAGGGACTGAGTTGCTTGTTAAACAGGATTAAATTACACTCAAAGATTGCTAAACTTCAATAACATCACAAACACTGGCAAAGTTGACAAAAGTGTGGCACATGGTAATAGTTTAAGTAATCAATTATATACATTGAAGTAACTTTGTGGTGCACTTTCTCTTGCACATAAACGCTGCACCTGAGAGCATGTGGTGTGAGTGATGTACAGAAGTAATTTTGTGAATAGGCAGTTATGCTAAGACCGTCTATGCTGTCAGCACTGCTGACTGCTTGCGTAATGTTATTTACGTAAGCATCACGTAGATGGCGGGCCTTACAATGCCAATTTTCAACAAGCTGATATGATTCTTTAGGGTCTTAATGAAAAGTCTGTAATATAGTTTGTTTTAAAATTTCTCAAGGTTAGTATAAAAAATGCCCCTTTTACCATGTCAAAAAACATGTGAAAAATATGAATAATCGTAAAACTTTACAATTACAGTATATGAGTTATCATGTACTAATACATGAATTAACAATTTCTTGACTATAAACTAATGATGAGTTAAAACATCTATTAATCAAGAACTAATTTAACTACGGCACGTCTTGAATTACCTTAATTGCATGTTATTTACTGTATGTTAGTTAATGTATTAATTAACAATTTGTGGAAATTTGTGGTTTGATCTAAATCAAACATGTTTTAATGGATCTGCCACCTGCAGCTGTCACGTCATGAATTCATGAGTTGTTAATGTATCATTATGTCATGACTTTACTTGGGGGAAAACATTATTTCTAACTCTGCATTAATTACGTATAAAGTAACATGAATTTATGACTTGTTAACATCCTTAAAAAGTTATCAATTACAAATTTTTTTATACATAGTCAGCTCATCTAAATCAGATATTTGGTGCTTTTTGGGGATTTGTAAAGAAGTGGAAGAGCAGAGGTCATGTGGCTGCATTTGGATGGAAAAGGAATTGAACGGTTTGAGGAAAGTTGACATTTTGAAGAGGCAATAGTGGCCCAAAAGAAAAGCAAGAGCACAAGAGAAACATCTGACTTCAGTGCAATATTATGATAATGACAGTAAACCAATCTATAACATAACCAAAGGGATAATCATCTTCTCTAGGATTTTAATTTGGAAAATTGTGTCAGCTTAATTATGGTGAAAATGTTATTGTAGGACAGCAGCAGTGGAATCACTCAAAACAATATGAGATGAACTTGTTTTTTTATTATAAATGCATTATTGTTTGTTGGATGAGTTAGGTTAAATGTAAATATTGCAAGAAATTCTCTATCATTCACTAATATTTGTGACAGCTGCAGTTGGTAGATCTATAAACAATTTTGTGCTATTAAAGCATGTTTGATTTAGTTTACCACAAATTGTTAATTAATACAATAACTAAGATGCAGTAACTAACGTGTAATTAGGGTGGCGTTATTCATGCAAATCATGTCATTGTTATGTTGGTTCTTGATTAATTGATGACTTAACTCATCATTAGTTTATAGTCAAGTAATTGTTAATTCATGTATTAGTACATGATAATTTATGTACTGTTATTGTAAAGTGTTACAGAAAAAAAAAAAAATATATATATATAAACGAATGGAAAGGATGACCAAAAGGACTGATAAAAGTATATAAAATGCTGAAAAATGGAGAACTGACACACTGTTATCTAATCAAAATAAGATTAAAAGTATCATACACTGCATAGTACTAGTGAATAACAATCAGTCAGTCACAGACACAGACAAAATAAGTTGTTCATTGTAAACCATACACTAAATATTCATCTGTTTTCTCTGTACAGGTATTTTTAGATAAGACCTACGTGAGTCATTGTCCTCATATATTCTGTACTTTTCCTCATGCATTTGTGTTTTGCGCAGATGTGTGCTGTGAGAGGACAGGCTAATGTTCATCCCATCTTCCCCATCAGCTGCCTGACTCATCAATAGATCCATCCACCCAATCAATGGCCTGCAGAATCACTCAAAGTGATCAGCCCAAGGCCTGCTCAATCTGCACACAAAATCAGTATGGACATTCATCTTTTGAGTCCACACACACAAGCCGCTGTAGGCAGCACCTCGCAAACACACACATTCACACTCTCTCTCTCCTGCTGCGGCCAAAACGTTAGCTAAAATCGTGCAATGCTGCCAATATGTGTGGTTGCTTCAACCTAAGCACGGATCCCATTTTGCAAACGCAAATGAGTGTTTAAGGGTCTATTAAACCCATGCACCGCTGAGCGATATGGTCCATACACAGGTGTGTGTGCTAGATCATCCTATTGAAGGCATCCTCCATGTTTAGCGAAACATGTCCAATTCCCATTTTCTAATTTTTTCCCTCTCTCGTGTCTGCCAAATGCTTGTGCTTTCTGAGCTGAGGTGGAGACCCGGTCATGACATCTGCTCCCCTGTCAAGCATCAAACCCATCCCCCCTCATCCGAGCACAGGCTCACCGTCCCCTCCGAACGCTGACCTATTTTGAGGAGCGATGGCTTTGCGTTTTCTTCCCCTGGATCATTATGTTTGCGGTGATAGAGACCCTAGCTGGTGACTAAAGGAGAGCGAGAGAGAGAGGAAAGAAGAAAGAGCAAATCTGAGTGATGGCCAGAGAGAAACAGAATTGGGAAGAATGGAGGAGAAGTTTCGTTCTCCCTCTCTCTTCACTGGACAATACACCTGTTCAATGGCGAGGGGGCAAGAGTAAGAGAGAGGGACCGCCTGAGACAAATGAAAGGTGCAGTTGCTCAGTACACAGCGGAGATTGCTTATCGATCCAGATGGCAGTATTCAGGCGCGCTCGCAAGAGCCTGAGAATTTTCTGAGGGAGTTAATAACCAGGCAGCTCAGCTGTCCTGTCCAATTCAGCAAACGCTGACGCCTAATCACACCAGGATCCCTTTTTCTGCCCTCCCTTCTTCTCGCCCCTGGGCCCCGTACCTTCCATCCGTCCTTTTCAGCTTTATGCCGCTTTCTCTCGCTCTCTTTCTATCTCTCTATCTCCCTCCTTCCCCTCCCCTCTTCTTCCACTCGGATGGTTCGCTGAGAGTGATTGGACTGACAGCCTATAGAAGAAGGCTAATCAAATTGTTTATTATCAGTCTGAATCAATATGTATGGATTCTTAAAGGATCACAGACAGGCCTGAGCGTGAGAGGAGATCGGTGCAGCTGTGGGTTCGGGCCAGGCCCCTCTGACCAGAGCTCTTCTGTTTAAGCAACTTCACTCTTACTTAAGTCGTGACGACCCGGAGGGGTCAGCTGCTGTGGAGGGGGGGGAGTTAGACAGATTGGATATTCCCCCCAACGCACGCACAAACACATGTGCACCCTCAAGCTTTGAAAGTGTCAGCCCCAGCTGCATGATAAACAACCTGTCAATCAAATTACTGGCGAAAACAACGGAGACTGAACGCGAGCTCAATCTCAAATGGATGTTGGGGTCATGCGGACGTTGTCCATCGCGCCTATGTGGGAAATTTTTGGAGGAGTCGGGGTGTTCAATCTACTTGCGACCTGTGTCTGTAACATTAAGATCAGACACGGCAATGAGTTCCAGTGACTGTGGCGAGTAATTAGACAATGCCAAGGCACACTGAGAGTGAGACATGTGCAGCAGACAGCGGCTTATTGTGCACTGTAACAGTGAAAGGGGTTTGCAAAGTGACATCGGTGACACTCGGGCAAATATACTGCCACGTTTGCTGAGCGCCATAGCATAAAACACAATACTGTGTGATATTTGCTGCAGATTAGTTTCACATATCTGAAGGACAAACCTCTTTACGAGATGTGATTGGACCCTATAAAGAATGCTGCAGAGGCAACTCTGATCAGAGATATTGATTTGCTCAAATCACACAGCAGGGAGTCAAAAAAGTGAAACGTTTCTCTGTTACCGATAATTGGTATAATAAGCATGAAGAAGCGAGGGAGACAGAATAAGAGAGAGAGAAAGGCTCATCTGTGGCATGTCTGTTGACTCATGGTGGGAATCAATAGATCCAACAGTGACAGCCTCAGAAGAAATCAAAGATTACCGCTAACACATTTACATTTACAAAATGGTGAAAGAACAGCACAATAAGATGGTTACACTTTTATAGAGAGAGATTTTAAGTAGTTACATTTTATTTGTAATCTATCTATCTATCTATCTATCTATCTATATATATTTATATATATATATATATATATATATATATAAATACATTTTTAAACATCAACCACTAAGCCTAAAGGTTAATTTTTAATGCTTCATTTGGTTCAGGTTTTATATTGTCAGATAGTAGGATTAAAATTATAAAATTAACATTATAAAATGAGGGTGTGCTCTGTGGCCCTGTAGCAGAACGTCACAGCCAACTTTTAACAGTGATGCTAATTACAGCTGTTTTATTTCATTTGGCCCTCTTGATCTCCAATTGGAAGCGGACATCAGAAACCACCCATAAGTGGCACAGTTGGCCTACATCTGATACAAATGTTGGCACAACTTTGACACAACATTGGCAAACTACCCATGGCTTTAACCATTCAGTCAAAGGGTGAATGCCAGGACAGTGGGGCACCCCTGCCAGTGCACTCTCTCTCTCCCTCTCCCTCCTCTACTTACTTTAAAATGTATGTGAACAGCAAAGTGCTGCTACATTTAGAAGCAAACCAGGTTATCTCCAGTGAGAATTTGTTATTCCGGTGTGCCATACTATCAAGTATGTATGCCTGCATAAAAACATACACAGTGGCACAACATACCCATAAATGTTCACAAAAAAAGTACTATGATGCGAAAAGCAAACATAAATTTTTACTACTGTAAAAATAAATTTATATTAAATTGATATGGGATGTCTTCTTTGAACTACATCAGCCCTATTGTTTTACTTGTTAATACTTTAACAAACATAAATGTAATATTGTTTTTTTTACAGAGGTTAAACTTTACAGTGATTGCAAGTAATTTTTTACAAAACATGTTCCACAACATCAAAGCAAAGCTTTGCTTCAGGGCTGCCTGATACCAGCTCTCTTCCAAACAAGCAGAACACTGCTGCACAGACCTGCTTTTTCTTAATATGATGATTAAAACAGCATGTTATGTTTCAGCTGTGCAACTAATTATGCATTTAAGAACGACATGTCTGAATGTGTATGCAGACATGAGCGTTATATAGAAGTATTTTGATAAAAAGTCTGTGAAAACACATAATGTGTGTGTGTGTGTGTGTGTGTGTGTGTGTGAAAGAGGGAGAGTTCCGATAACCCATCCCTACATTAGGCTTAATTAATACACACTAGTGGTTTGATAACTGAGAGTCTGAAAGTAGATCTCTTTAAGAGATACTTAATCCTTCTGTAGTCCTACCCTCTCTCACTCTTTTCCGATCGGTCTCTCTCTCCCCTTTTCTGTGGAGGAAGTCTCCAGTGTACTCATTAGTACACTGTTCAACAACCAAAATATCCCCTGAGTCTAGAACCACTTCCACTTCTGTACACACAGACAAAGGTAAATGTATGCACTTAGATATATACATTCACACAAATAACACACACACACACACACACACACAAACAGACAGACACTTTACCAGCCATATCTTGACACATCCATTTCACTCTTTTGTCCATTTTTTTTCTCTCCCTGGAAGCTGCCACGCAAGCTGGTCATTTTCTCATCCTTGTTTTTAACTTTTAACATGCAAGACAAATGCGGTCAAAAATAGAACATCATTTTAAATTTAAGCCAAATTAAGTTAAGAAGCAAAGAATAGAACATCAGGGCAAACAAATTGATTAATAGTAGAAACGGACAGAAAATACAACACAGAACAACATAATATAAACCACAAACAAACATATATCCTGTTTTTTCCTATTCCAATCTGTTAATGTAAAAAAAGGAAATAAAAATTAATTTTAAGTAAAACATTCATCAAGTTGTAAATGAAAAATAAATAAATAAATATAAGTAAATCTCACACACACACACACACACACACACACACACACTCTCTCTCTCTCTCTCTCTCTCTCTCTCTCTCTCTCACACACACACACACACACACACACACACACAAACCCATACATATTTCAGTAGAAATCAAATCATGAAATGTGTATTGCTATTTATAAATACATTTTATTATAATTTTTTCCAGTTAAAGTATATATGATTTCCAGCAGCAAACACTATTGGTTGTAGTTTCGTCAAACAATAATAACTCTGATGCAAAATAAACAGTTCTTTTGCGAACGCAGAGTGTGTAAAAATCTGATTATAGTGTTTCACTGTTCTCAGTTTCCTGCTTCAGCATCCTCCACACTTAAACTTCAAGACACAAATGAGGGAATGATAAACAAAAGATCTCCTGATTCATCACACGACAGGAGAAGAGAGGAGCAGAGGACGGGTGAATAATAGCGGTGCCTGGATGACAAACGGAGGAGAAGCGGCTGAGGATGAAGGCGTGAAGAGGATCTGCTGAGTCTGCTGCTTTCAGCTTCACGTCCTGCAGGAGATCGGGATCTGCTGACGGGCAAAAACACCTCCAGCTGCTGCAGGATCAGTCTGGACACAATCAGCACCGCTAATGGACATCAAGGCTTTCCGTATGAAGATGATGTGTGCATCAACATTCCTGTCAACCAATCAGAATGCAGAAATGCCATGTGCTCTTTTTTTAGAAGACAATCTGCTGAACAGTTTTAAACAGTGATAAACAGAGCTGAACATCAGCGTATCTGAAAGCATCATCAAACAGACTCAAATATTTCAAATTCTGCTGAGCTTCAGTTGCAGAGCTCTTAAAACATAAAAAAAAACATTAAAACACACTTCTCTCGTCACACAGTTTCTGAACACTGGCTCTCAAACAGCAGAAACACACCAAAACTGCAAATTCTCAGTCTTTGACTCAGTTTTCAATTTCATAAAACACTTTTTTGCTAAATTAACATACAAAAATGTAATAGGAATTATATTATGACAAAGGTGTTTGCAAATGTTGTATTTGGCAAGAGATGTGAGGCATTATGTGTGCAATTTTTGGATTTGTGTGTAAAGGTTTAAAAACAAATTTGAAAATGCATGTTAGTTAAAAGAAATGAGAAAAACTTGAAATGACAAATTAGAAGTTCTGCCTAATTTTAGTTGAAGCAAAAATAATTTAAACCTTAAAAGTAATATTAAAGTAATAATAAAAATGACAAAAGCTCACAACAAAGTGATTCAAACTTTAGCTAAAATTAAATACAAATAATTTTTAAATATTTAAATAAAATATCAATATTAGATGAAAACTTTAAATTAGAAAAATTTGTAATCCTTCAAAGCAAACAACCTGAAATAAGTTTAAGTTTAAGTATGTAATCCTCGTTTCCTGAAGGAGGGAACGTGGAGACATTGTGTAAAGGAATCCGGATCTCGTTAGAGAAGCCAATCTACTTCCCGTGTAAGTTAAACAAGCCGATGCACACTGGCATGCAATGATTTCATCCAGCTGCTGCTGATCGCAGTGAAAGTATAAATAGTCAACAGGTGCAGTGCATACCCAGAGATACTCCTCTCCATTCCTTCCTTCAGGGAATAAGGGTTATTCTTGAGGAATGGCAGAGAGGTCTGCCAGGGCCTCTTGGTGCTTCTACCCACGTGAGGTGAGAACACAGAAGGACACCAGCTCATCAAGAAGGCTGTAGAATCCCACAGCTCTACAGATATCTGTTAACAAGGCACCACGAGCCAGCGCCCAGGAGGATGCAACACTTCTGGTAGAGTGAGCTCACAAACTGAGCCGGCAGGGCTCACCCTGTGCTTGATAAGTCAGGGTGATGACATCCACTATCCAGAGGGCCATCCTCTGCTGAAGACAGCATTCCCCTTCTGCCAGACAGAGAGCTGATCTGAGGTCTTGAGGTCTTGAGTCCGGTTTAAGGCTCAAACAGGACAGAGCTAAGCTAGGGAGGTGTCTGCCTACTTCAGGGGCAGCACTTGCAGGTTCAACATCTGATCTCTGAAGAAAGTAGTAGGAACCTTGGGCTCATAGCTGGGCAAATAAACAAAAACTAAAACACAAGCTAAAATATTAATACTAAAGTGATAAAAACCACAACAGCACACAATAAAAAATAAATTAAATAAAACTGAAATAAAATAAACTGTAAGTATTGCTTTGGTTACTAAATGAAATAAGTTTGAAGAGTCAATAAATAAACTACCGAAACTACAAATAAATAAAAAAATAAAAATTAAATAAAGCAAACTTTAAGTAACATAAAAATGACAGAAGTACAAAATTTAACAAAGTAAATCATTAAAACTTGAGAGTGAAAATCAAACCACATGAAAATATTAATAAAATGACTTTGCGAGTTACTGCACTGCACATCAGATTTTACTGACAGATTGTTTGTATTTAGTTGCACAGGAATGTTGTGCCGAGACTCGTGATGTTCATGGAGATGAGTGTGTGGTGATGACTCGGGTTCGCTGCTCCGCCGGATGGCTCTTGTGGGAACAGACGAGGTCTGCGATATAAAGCGCGAGGTTTAAGAAGCTCATCACAGCGACGGCGAGCTTCACATCCCATGAGCACTTGCCCCTCGGACAGCCCTGCGGCCGCAGCGGAGCGCCATACTTTCTGTCGAAGCAGAAGACGGGCCAAAGCACGGCGGAGCTGACGTACAGCAGCACTGCGATGAAGGTGTGGATCACAGCAAGCCGCTCGAATGACATTCGCTTGATCCGCAGCGCCACGCTCCGCCCCGACACCACCAGCGCCACCAGCAGGACGGACCCAGCCAGACACACGCCGAACACCGCTGCGCAATACAGCGTCGCCGCCTGTCGCGTGAAATCAGTCCCGGCGGTGAGCAGCGCGAAAATCAGGCATCCCACGAAGATCTGCGCCACCTTCAGGACGCCTGGCGCCGTCGCCATGTAGCTCCCACTGCGTCCTGGTCTGGCTCGCGACAGGAACACCTCAGTCCCATACGAGACACACGCCGCCCACGAGCACACGCTGACCGCTATCCGCAGGTTTCTGACCTCGCAGTCGTTGTATGGACAGTCATCGACACGCACGAAGAACATGGGATATGCAACAGATGCCGTGAGTGACAGAAGTGTGGCGAGAGATGCAAACGTCACCGTCAGGTTCTCCCAGGACAGAGGGAGACTGGACTGGAGACGGGTCACCTCCAGAACCAGAACGGCCGCACTGACCGCGAAGCAGCTTATCCAAACTGTCATGCAGAAAGACCCATAGGGGGCGTTGTAACCAGCACCGTGGACCACTAATGAGACGACTGCGCAGCCCAGAGTCAGCTGACACACACGGGCCATGCCTACCAGAGAAAACACTGCCGAGGTGTTCAGATGAGGTCCGGCGGAGACGCTCATGATCAGACCAGCGTTTGGGTCAAAGGTCTCTTTTGCTCAGCAAGGCTGCATTTATTTGATCAAAAATACAGTAGAAATAGTGAATTATTATTATTATTATTATTTTGTTATTATTATTTGGCAACGAGTAACAATAAAAATAAATTACTAAAAATAAATAAAATCATAAAATTTTACATTTAAGTAAATTAAAAGAAAACACAAAAAATAAATAATAGAAATTAAAATGAAATAATCAAAAACAAATGAAAATGAAGCACTGATTAGAAATGTGCAAGTAAAAAATTTTAAATAATTATTTGTAAAAACCACAACCAAATGTTAAAACAAAAACAAACAAGTAAACAAAACAAAATCAAACACTTGCTAAAAATTAAATCATACAAATTTTTAATTTGAATAATTTTAGAATAAAAGCAAATCAAAATAAAACTTTTACCTCAAATTAATGAAATCATAACAATGTAAAGTAAAAATAACTGGAATAATAAAAAATAGAAATAAAACACTAAAAAACATTCACATTAAATCCTATTTAATCATATAGGATGAGTCAAATTAAAATGTATCAAATCATAACAAATCATAGAAAAAGACAAACAACGTTAAAATTCAACAATCAAAATAAAACACTAAAGGTGTGAAATTTGTGATTCGTTTTTTCAGGATTCTTTGATGAATAGAAAGTTTAAAAGAACTTTTGTAACATAATAATTGTCTTGATCAACTGAATGCAGCCTTGATGAATAAAAGTATTAATTTAACTCTTACTGACCCAGACGTGTGTTTTATGTCTTGTGAGGACGGATCCGGCAGCAGGTCGTCTGTTGGAGTTCCTCAGACGTTCCTCCTCAGGCGAGCATGGAGTATTTCTGACTCTATTTTGGAGCGTCTGACTCACGACCTGTCAGAAAGCAAACACGTCAAACTCACTCGATTCTCACAGAGACGGACAGAAAACCTGCTCAGAGCTGCATCATTAACATCAGATCACTTACCTTCAGATCCAGACTCAGTGTTTCAGCTGAATCTGGACTCAGAAACCAGAATATGAGAAGATCAGGTCTGCTGTCTCCAGAGGAAAGCATTATGGGTACGTGTGGGAGTGTCACAGCAGATATGAAGCTGGAATGTGTGTCAGACGCCACCTGTGAGAGGAAACCAGAGTTATTCTATATATAAACACACACACACACACACACTCGGGATTTCTGAGGAACGAACTCTGAATATGTGAGACATCTACAGTCGCTGCTCTTAAAGGAACAGTTCATGCAAAAATACTCACCCTCAGGACATCCCAGATTAGGATGAGTGTGTGTCTTCATCAGATCTGGAGAAATGTCACTGCATCTATGCATATGAATGGGTGCCGTCAGAATGAGCATCCAAACAGCTGAGAAAAACCTGAGAAAAAAAAGATATATCCATAAGAACTCTTCTTCCAGCGAAAAAGTGGTCTGGTCTGAATCAGAAGAGATCAAAACAGTGCCCTTCTTCACTGGAGGACGAGTTATTATGGATTATGAGCTCATATTTTAGTTAAAAAGGTGGATTAGTTTGATCTTTTGTCTTCTCCAGATGTTCGCTGATGTGCTGTGGATGTTTTTATCTGACGGCACCAATTTTTGGTGAGCTGTTGCTTTAAATCATCAGTCATCATTTACTCGCTCTTCATGGTGTCCTGAATCTAAACAACTTTGAATATTCTTGAAAAACACACCTGTCTGATGAAATCACTTACTAACCTTGAAGTGCATTCATGTCCAGGTGTCTCACAGAGAGACGAAACAGACGAACCCTGTTATGTTTTATATTAATCTGAGATCTGGATTTTAAGCACCACACACACATAATAGACTACAATATTAGTGTATTTATCTTGCTCACATTGCAAAGCCATTACATCATTATTGTTGTCCAGATTCACACACACACATTTTAATTTAACTCAATAATGCAGTTTAATGTGGGACAGGAATGTATTTAGCTAATATAATTTTAATATCTGCAGATCCGGCTGAACATGGCTTACTTTTAGTTGTGGCTTTTTAGACAATATAATAATAAAAAATATATAATGCATTTAACAAATAAAAAATATGAATGAATCATTTTCAAATCCCCCGGTAAATACATAATCTCTAAACACTTTTTACCAAATATGCAATAAAAACGTAAACAAGCACATAAACAAACAAATCATTTTCAGCCCCTCGAAATTTTCAGTACTTTTTTTGTGGTTTTTAAAAACAAACAAATAATTTTGAAGACACTTTTAAAAATGGTTAAAATGTTACTTTATAATTCAGAATTATTCATATTTTTTGTGTATGGAAAATATTTTATATACAGGGTGGGCCATTTACATGGATACACCAAAACATACACAATAAAATGGCCACCATGGTCAGCACCCATCTTGAAAAGTGCCCCCCCTCACATATACTAATGTGCCACAAACAGGAAGTTAATATCACCAACCATTACCATTTAATTAAGGTGTATCCATATAAATGGCCCACCCTGTATAATTCAACCCCCTGGTGAGGACTCCAGAATATTTAGCGTTTTTCTTTGTGGTTTCACTAAATACACACATACTAGCATGTTATTTTTTGCGTATGAATATTTCTGTGGTAATGTGCAGTGACACACAGACTATTGATAGAAGCCTGAGCGATCTTCTAAAAACAACTGTGACTCATTTACTGAATAAACCTCAAACCAGAACCCAGTGTAATCTGGAGTCATCTTCTGACAGAAGAACACAGGTACAGCTCAATACTAAACATAGCCCTTCTCCTCGTTTTACTTTCATTTCAGTTGGAGTTTTGCTTGTTGTAGTGTATCAAGTTAAACCTCTTTTTTTTCATCAAATAATATATATTTCATATTATCTACTGTTTTTCTGGTTCTATTTTTAGAGAACTACAATAAAACCTGGTCCAGAAAACTGTCCGACTCCTTTTAAGGATGTTTTTAACACAACAGCGCCACCAGCTGAAGAATCAGTGCATTCACATGCTGTAATTCAGCTGGAGAAAACACACACACACACACACACACACCTGCTGTAAGCGTCCAGCAGAGGGACTCAGACACACACAAATCCAGCAGAAGAACCTGCTACTCATCAGCAGCCAGCTAAAATAAAATATTAAAGCTTATATTAAAACAATAAATTCATTAAATTAATATTTTTTAGGATTTTCGTTTACAATAAGACCCCTTGTATGGTGCTTTATTAATAACACATAAGAAACACATTAAATCTGAACCTTTGACTTGAATGATTGAAGTGTATATTTACACACACACATTTTTATTTGATTTTATTTCAGCTGCTTTGTCAGCATTTCTCCTTTTAGTCTAACATTTGATGTAGTTTCTCTGAATGAGCTGGTGTTTGTTAGTTAATAAAGCTGAAGTGTATTTAGATTTGACCTCTGTCAGGATGAGGATGTAGGTCAAACACGAGCACAGCTGGACATCATTAACCCGGTCAACAGCTAGTTAACAGAGACCAAGCTCTGGACACTTTGAAGTTCCTTCAGACGCTGAGAACCATCACTTCAAAGCAGAAAAACACACTGAAAGATGTCCATTCAAAACTAAACATGACCTCAGGGTCAGGTGACGTCAGAAAAAACTGAAACTACACACATCTACACAGAATTTAATCAGGAATAGAAGATAAAAAATAAAGACAAGAAGTCAATTGTCAATTATCATCTTGTGTTTAATTGATGCAGGTTTGCATTAATTATTGTTAATCTATTGATCTACTGATGAGAAATGTGCTGGAGAATCTGAAGACTCTCGTCCTCCTCACTTCTTACCTGAAAACACAACAACAGGAGAATATATTACACTATGATAGCCTGCAGAACTGCGTAATATAGAGTCAAACCTGAAAAATATCAATTCAGAATTTGGATATAAATCAGAATTGCAAGATATAACATTATTATTCAATTGTAAAGTTTATAAAGAAATAATATACATTTTTAAATAAGGTTATAATTGCGAGGTATAATGCCAGAATTTCAATAAAAAGTCAGACTTGTGAAACAAATATTGTGACAGTGGAGATAAAAACGCTCAACTAGTCAGAATTGTTTTATATAAATGCAGAATTTGTAAATATTAAGTGAGCATTACATAATTGTAAAATATAAATTCTGAACTTAAAAAAAATAAAAATCAGAATTGCAAGATCTAAAGTTAGAATACCAGAATATTAGATCAGTATGAAAAAAAATATTCTTTTGAAATGTTTCACAAAATTATTGTTTTAAATCAAATAAATTCAGCCTTTTTGAGCAAAAACATTTGCATTAAGGATGCACGGTATAGAATTTCTACCGATATCTGATATTTTCCCTAACCGATAGTCGATACCGATATATTGCAGTTGTTTGAAAACAACACCATCTGCTGTGTGGAAATTGTAAACAAATTATTTTCAAATGTTTTTACATTTTTAACAAACTTGTTAGGATTAAACAATAATAAAGACATAATTTTTCATATCAGGGCGATGCTGATATTAAGATTTAAAGCCATTACCAACCGATTTTTACTCAAATAAATGCAGTCTTGTTGAACAAAAACATTTGAATTAGTGATGCACAGTATTGGATTTTTACCGATATCTGACATTTTGGCCGATAACCGCTGCTGATACCGATATATAATGTTGTACGATATAATCAATTCTTGAACACACCTGGCAGTTTAAGCCATTTGGGCACTTTCCCGGGGTCGGTCCTGACCGGTCTGACCGCTGCAGGCTGAGCATCACCGCCGTCCTCCATCACCCCCTGCAGGCTGGAGGAGTCACATGACTCTGGAGCGGGTGGTGGGTGTTCTTCAGAGACGGGCGGAGGAGAGCGAGGCATGCAGCTGGACACAGGAACAGGAAGACTGCTTACACAAGAGTTTAGAGCAGATCAGCACCTCTCTCTGACCCAGGCCTGAGGTCATGACGCTTCTTACAGACTTCCTGCATCCGTGTGATGTTTGAGATTAGAGATAAACATTGAGATCTATGAGCATTACCCAGAGTTTCCTCCAACTTACCTTCAAATTGTCAAACATGTATGTACAGTCAAACCAAACATCCTAGCGCTTGCAGGACACTATATAGTTCATTTATGTAAGTGAGGATAGCAAAACAAACTGTGACATATTATACGCAACAATTCTTCAAATAGTACACTACCACTTCGAAAATGTATTCAGACACTTTGGCCTGAGTGTGTTGTTCTTTAATTGCTGATCCACCACAGACTGAACAAGATGAAGCACTGCTTAGTAATTAGTTGAGCTATAGTGTTATCTAATTGGTACTTAACTGTAACAATGTAATGATTTTTTTAAATTACTAAAACGTTTGGGTTAAACTTGTGCAAGAAAACTGAGAACACTTGCTACGGAGATGCTAAAATCTTCAGTACAGTGTGTGTGTGTGTGTGTGTGTGTGTGTGTGTGAGCTGCCGTGCCGATCCCAGCAGGAAAGCATCTGCTTTGATGTGTGTGTGTGATGAAGGAGTGCAGGAGACAGGTGTGTGTGTGTGTGTGTGTGTGTGTGTGCTGGAGGGGTTTCTAGGAAAGCTGGCACTATCTTTAGAGCGGATGTGAGAGGAAACAGCCGCTGGAATCTCACATCGGATGGAACCTCAAAGGAATTCCAGCAGGAGAGAAACACTCCTCCCAGGAAAACAGTGTGTGTGTGTGTGTGTGTGTGTGTGTGAAGGTGTAAGGGAGCGAGGGGGTGTGCGTGCTTGAGTGTGAATGTGCACATTAGTGAGTGTGAGTGTGTGTGTGTGTGTGTGCATGAGTGAGTGCAAGTTTATGTGCGTACAAATTATTTGGCATGTTTCCAATAAAATATAAAGAAAGGACAAAGCCCTGCAGCGTCGCTGTGAATGTTTGAACACACTGATTATTGGAGCAATGGGCTGAGAGGTAAGGGGCACCAGGAAAATCTCACCTAGGGCAGTGTGAGGATGAACAACAAGTCAAAACACAGAATTTGGCAAATATGGCAAGACTTAATATTATCTAATGTTATCTTTACCTTTCTTTGAAGTTCCATTTTTGGATATATTCTATAGAATATTCATATATTCTAATAACATATATTCTAATATTTTACCCTATTATTAGTTATATTGGCAGAAAGAAGAAATGCAGTGAAATATTCACCCTGCTATGAGTTCATCAGCCTGTAGAGTGGAGACACTGACGTCCAGAAGATCAGAGCGCAGGTATCCATCTGTGGAGACACACAGGATATGATTACAGCTCACTTCCTGTCCTCTAGGATCCAGTGAACGAATATGAGGAGCGTCAGAGGAACGGCCGTCCTTCACACAGAAACAAACTTGACCAGAATAGCCTCAGTAAGTGTGTGAGTGGAAACGAACGATCAGATGACCAGCAGGGCCCGTTACCCAGAATGAACTGTGTGCTTCCAGTAAAGCAGATTAAACTGATGTCACTGGTTTGGACAGCAGATGAAAGAGATGTTAACAAACCTGTCGTCACGTCTGAGCCAAAGTACACGAGAGCAGCAGGGAAGAGACTCGCCTGAGAGAGAGAGACGATGAACACACACAGAGAGAGAGAGAGAGAGAGAGAGGTTAATGACTGCGCTTTAACATATTCCTATTGGACAAATCTGAAAAAATCAATAAATTGTGGAAATCATGATTCTTTAACAATTAGACAGTTCAAAAGAACAGCATTTATTTGAAAATAAACAAATGATAAATACAATAAAAATAGTCATTAAAATTATTATACAAAATATTATTGCTACTAAATTATTTATAATATAATAAATATGTTAGTGTTGATAATATATATTAATGGTTTATTTTATAACAGAATAACTAATTTCTAACAATAATATTTAAAAACTATTTTTATTATTTATTACATTATTTCCTTTATAATAAATGTCACATCAAAGTGTGTGTGATATACATTATAACATAACAGCAACTAAAATATTCAGAACGATAAAAATGACATTAAATCAAATAATTAATTATTCATAACAATAATCTTTAGAATTAAAAAAGTAATGCAAATCAAATAATAAAATATTTATTATAATATTTAATATAATATAATATAAACACACACACACCGGCAGTGGTCAGTTGTTTCACTATAACTGCTCTGCTTATTTCTATTCTTAGAGCTCTTTGAAAAGAAAACAATGTGTATGAAAGGGCCGAGGGGCATTTGTCCTCAGAGACGCTGAGTGTGTGTGTGTGTAAAACATTCCTTCCATTACATGACGGAAAGTGAGCGTCCTGTTTGTGGCCGTCCTGAGAGACACACACACACACACACACACACACACACACACACAAGTATATCTGTATCTGTGTGTTTATGGGTGAATCTCACAACAAACATCAATACATAAATGATGGCAGTGTCCAGCTGGACTCAATAAATGCATCTCATCTCACCTTCAGGTTCAAACTAAAAGCATTATATGAAGCCTGGCTTTGACCTCTGACCTCTCCATCAACCTCATATAGCAGCCATGATTTCTTCCATGACGGAAGATGTCGAACACACACTAAACACTCTCAAACACACACACATGCACACACACACACACACAGTCGGTCTGACCTGGAATAGAGTGACATTGGGCTCCTCTAGGATGGTTTTGGGAGGCGCAACAACTAGAAAACAAAAAACACTCAGATTAAACACACATCATGTAGGACAGGCTTCATCAAATCTTACCCTGGAGGTCCAATGCACTGCAGAGTTTGGATCTGACCCTAATCAAACTCACCTGTGTGTGTTAATCAGTGTATAAGGATCATTAGAAACTCACAGGTAGGTACGTTTTTTATCAGGGTTGGAGCTAAACTCTGCAGTGCATTGGACCTCCAGCGTAAGATTTGGTGAAGCCTGATGTGAGTGAGTGTGTGTGTGTGTGACTCACACAGGTAAAACTGCATCTGTGGATCCTGCAGGTGAGATCTGACAAAACTTCTCAGAGCAGCAACTGAAAAACAGAGGAACATCAAATCTGCAGTCACACACTAAATACAACATAAACAAACAAAACATGAAAATAAAAGAAAATTATATCAAATAAAATATATATATATATATTTTTTGAAATAACTAAACATACAGCAGTAGTAAGAAATAAAAAATCAATAAATTGAATATAGTTTATACAACTGTAAATAACAACATCAAAACAAAGACAAGAAATATATTAAATAAGAAAAAAATATTTACAAATATTTTACAATTAAACAACATGCAAAAAAAGTAAAACATTTAAAAAAATATATATTTTATTAAAAAACACAAAGAAAAGAACAATAAAATATTGAAATAAAATATGTTAATGCTGTCAAATGACTAATCACAATTTCACAGCACAAATCATTTGACAGCACTAGTGTATGTGTATATGCAGAACACACAGAACACTATGGAAGACATAAAAAGAATAAAAACAATATTTCATAGATTAAGAAATAATATATTTAATATTACCTGTTTCTAGAGGTCTGAAGAAGCCTTGAAGAACGTGGCGGTCGGGAAACTGAACCCTCAGAGCCACCTGATAATCACATCGACCAATCAACCACCTGAATTCAGTCACATGATCAGACAGGAGAAGCAGACTCACCTTCGGATACCTGTCCAGCTTCTCCTTCACCTGAGACTCTCGCAGAGACTTCGTCATGAGCGGCGCTTCCTCCAGAGCCTTCCTGAAAAAGATCAAATCCATCTGAATTACAGTCTGAACTCTAGAGAGCAGGTTCAGTTTGATCTGTTCATCACATCTCGTTGAGTGACTAAAACTCAATTTTAGAAATTTTTAAGTCCAAAGACTGAAGTAGTATTTTAAATGTTTTATTTATAACTTTGAAAATGCTTTTATTCCACGGTTTATTGCATGTTTTTTATGCAAGAAAAACATTTATTATATTACTGAAATTCTTAAAGTTCAATCAGAAATGACTGACAGCGGAGTACAGTGTTTCAGTCTGTTGTTCCAGACACGTCTGCTGTGGGAACACTCGAAAACCACAACACACACACACACACACACACTCTGAACACACACGTGCTGCTCTCATTAAAAACTCATTAACCACCTCAGGTCGTCACTGGAGGAACAGAAGAGACAGACAGAGAGAGACAGACTGTCTGCGGCTCTTAATAAGATACATCAGAGCTGTCATTATATCACAATTGATGCTCAGAAATTAAACTGTCCGAGGAGTCCTAGGGCAAAGGTCATGACACAGGATATGTACACACTTCCCAGAAGACAAAATATTAACTATTTACACTGATCTGGACAGTATTTCTAGCATCACTGAGATATTAATACTATTTTTGGTAATATTTGGAATTAGATTTCATTAAATTTATATTTTAAGATGTTTGATATGCAGTTTAAGTTTAGTTAATGTTTTAGTCATTTTTAACGCTTAGTTTTCAGAATCAATCAAGTGTTTGTTGTGAGTTGTTCTCACCTCTCGCTCTTCAGCTGTGCGAATCTCTTCCGAATATCGTCAACAGTGACTTCAAAAAACTCATCAGGAAGCTCTGAGTCATCATGACGACGGGCTCCGGAATCCATATGGAAGACCCGCGGCTCCCTGTCAACCGGCTGCACAAACACATGATTCACCACGAGTCACTGATTAATAACGAGTCTCTGATTCATCACCAGTCACTGATTCACCACGAGTCACCGATTCATCCTGAGTCTCTGATTCATCACCAGTCACCGATTCATCCTGAGTCTCTGATTCACCATGAGTCTCAGATTCATCACCAGTCACTGATTCACCATGAGTCACTGATTCATCCTGAGTCACTGATTCACCATGAGACACTGATCACCCTAAGTCACTGATTTATCACCAGTAACTGATTCATAACGAGTCTCTGATTCATCACCAGTCACTGATTCATCACAAGTCTCTAATTCATAACGAGTCTCTGATTCATCACCAGTCACCGATTCTTCCTGAGTCTCTGATTCATCACCAGTCACTGATTCATCACCAGTAACTGATTCATAACGAGTCTCTGATTCATCACCAGTCACTGATTCATCGTGATTGACTGATTCATCATAAGTCGCTGATTGATTCATCATGATTCAGCGATTTATCATGCTTTACAGATTCAACGCGACTCACTAACTCACAGAGGTGTAAAGAGTACCCGAAAAACATACTTGAGTAAAAGTACAAATTACTTACTGTAAAAATGACTCCAT